>JAQFYQ010001558.1:0-13094 GCA_034694885.1 Buchholzia appendiculata | reverse complement strand
TATATTATTTAGCGATTAAGTGATTTTCTGAGTGATGGCATGTTGGGATTGATGCTATCATGGGATTCAGAAGAATGTATCGGAAGCATAATAATTTATTCAGAAGTGCTCTTATGAACTGAAATCTCTCTCATCTGTCAATGGTTCTATATATTGGTAAACTCTTTAGCCTTTCAGATCATCACAATTTATCATTAGTAGCCAGCCACACTTAAACTTGAAAGCATTTCAATCAAGCGCAACGTACATCACTAGAAGCAAAGAGTGTATAACTCTTGACTTGTCTCTCTTTGATACATAACTCTGATGAGATATGTCCCTTCACGTATTCTCATGGTATGCTCGAGTTAATGTCTTTATTGTTTATGCATATATTTTGACTTCCTGTCCTACGAACGGCTGTTGTGATTTGTTTCTGTATAAAGCCTGTGTAGTATTAAATCTGTTAGCGTTAGTACTTTGCTTTGTTTATAGAAGAAACTTCTGCTTGCAGGTTAAACTAATGCAGATCCTAGGCCTGAATATGCAAATTCTATTGACAGTAGGTCAAGTATTCCGTGACAAGACTTGGATATTATGCTAAAACATAATACGACTGTTGCATTGACTGTTCGAGAGGCTCAGCTATCTCAAGAGTTAGAAAACTTGCAGTGAATTTAGTTCTTAATAATTATTGTTCATGTGTACACCGATGTTCATTCCATCGCTTCGTGTGAATAGATTTGCTACAATTGTGCGTGTGATGCAACTTTGTGCCAGGCTGTGCTAACTTAACTTAGCTTGCTTGCTATTTATTGATACTTTTAATTTATTTGTTGCCGAATCGAGTTGTACTAGGATGCAATGTTGTTCTATTGTTTCTATCGATAAGCAACTTTAAGTCGTTGTTGTGCTCAACAAAGCAACTAACAGCCGTTGTTATATAATACAAGTAAGCAATTAAAAGCCGTTCGCACGTTCAAGTAAGCAGCTTGAACAGGGTTAAAAAAAGTAAGCAACTTAGCAGTTGTTATATGGCTGCAATATTAGGAATATTTTGGGCAGCATTATCATTAATTTTCCTTAATTCTGCTTGTATTTTTAATATACAACAAATATGTTGAAATATATATTTGCATATATTTATTAGTGATAAAATATTGTAGCGAAGTACAGAGTATTGAAATATTAATAATAAAGCTTTGTGATAAATTATTAGTTACTGATATATAAATTGTTAATTGTAATGATATAAACTGATACTTTTAAATAGATAACGAAAGTATTGGAATACAAGTTAAACATAACTTTCAACTTGTTGGAAGAAAGTAAAGTTTAACTTATATTCCAATACTTCCGGTTATCGGACCGTGTGAGTGAACCTTACTGGTGATATTGTTGTCTGAGTTCTGTAACTTGACTGTTCGTATGTATAATAGTTTGTAAAATGTAAAAGTTGTGAGTTAAGTTTTATGCATGCGTTACTCTCTTATATATCAATACTATTGCCTAGACAATAGTAGACATATGCTTTCACGTATAACAGCGCTCGAATTGAGGGGGGATTTTGGAGCGTTAAACCTCCCTCCATTAAAAAATCCCGACCCTTCAATTCAGTGCGTTTTGATCTCCTGGGGGTCGATTTCAACACTAATTTGTGTTTTTCGTGAAAAGGGATCTTTTAGAGGGAAAATCACAGATACAACGTTAAAAGCAACCGAAAACAAGTTTTCTCGACCCCTAATGATTCTTCTACAATTCGTGCATTACGTAGTTTTGTCTGGCATTACAATAGTCTAACTAAGTAAAATCTCTGCATCTCTTTTTACAATTAATAAGTAATGAGTGTAAGATCAGAGGTCAAAGGTTTTTGCTTCAGTAACCCCAAATATTAAAGTACATCCGGTATTGGTAGAGAAAATAGGCATAAAATAATGTCAAAGATAAGTTCGATATCAATTTACAAGTGAACGGGAGTTTATGTCCATTTTTCTGGCACGATCACAAGTTATTACCGTAGTCCTATTTGTCTTGCAAAGCATCGGTCAAGCAGAGCATCGGTCAGGCTAGTTACTTATGTGACCAGTGACCAGTGGTCAAGCATCGGTCAATGACCATCGGTCAGGCTAGTTACTTATGTGACCAGTGACCAATGACCAGTGGTCAAGCAGCGGTCAATAACCACAGGTCAAGCAGTCACCAAAGTTCTCCCAGTCATAAATGGAGGAGGAGATGTTGCAAGACGTGGTCAAGTTTCCATAAATTGAAAGCACACTGGGTATATTTCCATAGGATTTAATAGACCAAAGATTTAAGCTTGATGCCATTCCTACCACCAACCTCAGCATGCACATTCTTATCAAACACAGTCAGCGTATTGTAATGCCAAACGTCATGTAGCACAAACAATGCAATAATTTCTGATATTATATATTTTGACTGTTATGATCTCATAATGCGTAGATAAATTGCAGCGCCATTATTAACTCTTCATGGCTTTGCTTCCACTGAATGAATCCATCCATCAGTGCTCAAGCTATATACAGGCTACAGTAAATGTGCACACATCTTCCAGGGACAATACTTATATAATACTTCTACCCAGACTCCATCTAGTGTTATACTATATTATTAGTGTCATACTATACTATTTTACTATTATTACACTAGTGTTATACTATATTACTAGGGTTATACTAGTGTTATACTATATAACTAGTGTTATACTAGTGCTGTTATGTATAAAATGTGTAACAAAAAGCAATGATATATAAATGAACTCGTAATGTGTAGATCTGGTGCTCCTGTGTGTATGCAGATTTAGTGAGCGTATGAGTGTATGCATGTGTGGGGATAATTTGTGGGGAGGTAAAAGTAACTCTGCCTCCCTCTGTCAGTTTTAGAGGGGATAATTTTTGGGGAGGTGCAGTTATAACGCTGCCTCCCTCTTTATCCGCCAGTGCAAGTATGTGATTGTGTCTATAAAAATAGAAATATTGAACATTTCTAGGATAAAATTATTTATATTTGTAAAAATTTTAGCCTATAAACTTGTGTAATGTCAGAAAAAAACAGCGCTATATGTTTACACAGCCTGTTGTGTTGGCAATAAAGCTTCTTACAACTAGGCAAGCAACAAATGATTTACAAATGCATTGACAGATTGTTTTCTATTACACTGTTGTTGATACATAACTCAATCCATTCAGCTGCTGCTGCGCCGCACAGCTTCAGTCATCCACTTAATTTGTATATAGTTTTGCTGTCAAAACATCGGTATAAATAATGAAGGTTTGATGTATTTTACCTCTACAATAATTTTACTATTGCTATGTAGTGCTAAAGCAGTAACATGAAGGTATATTCTCACGTTCAAGCCAGTCAAGAGCATTGCTTTATATGTGCAGCTGTGCCATCCATAAAAATAATACTCGTATTGATTTCAAAATCATTACCGCATAAGAAAAAAATAATATTGAATTAATATTTTTATTTATTTAGTTTTTTAAAATAGAAAATCAATAGCACGTGACTATAAATGCGTTGATTATGATTCAGAGAGGCTTGAATGATGAAGGGAAGCTGCTGCTAGACAGTATGACAACTTAGACTAGAGCTATAAATAACAAATCTGTAGATATAAATCAATGCAGCTTAGTATTTGAGAAGAAAATATGAAGTAGATTTGATGCTTTACATCAATACAGCTTAGTATTTGAGATGCAAATATGAAGCAATACTGGTTCTATAGAAAATATGAAGCAAGTCTCTAGAGTAACTGTAACGGCCCGCAAAGCTTCCAAGTTTTCTGAACGTAATATATAGGCCTATAATTAATACTGCATTTGCAAAATGAAAAAAACATGAATGTTATCAGATAAATAGTGAAGGCTGTTCCTTCCTGCAATGAAGAGAAAGACATGTCCATTACATCTACCTCAAGCTTAAACTTGCACTTGTAATATACAGTAAATAGCAACAATAGCGTGATATGCTATTTTCTATTTCTTGTTTGTTGTGTTTGTTATTAAATAATCATATATAAATTATATTGTGTTTAGTGTCAATAGATTGTTCCTAAGTTGTCGATTTCTTATTCTTGGTATAGTCAAGTTAAGTACTGTGACTGCACTTAGCACACGAATGGAACTTATTGTAATAACTGCAGTCAATAATTCACAGTGATGAGTAAAAGGTGTGTGTTTGAATCCATTTCACAGCAGAGCAATGGCTACAGTAGAAAAGCTAGAAACAGTTCAGTCAGATCCAGTTGTAGTGGTAGCAAGACACATTTTTATAAGATTTATAACACCTAGTAATCGCTCAAAATTCCTGAATCTTCTAATGCTTAAGTAATTAATTATAGCCTGAGCACACAGCAAGAATGTTGACAGCTGACGTCAATTATAACCGACCATAGGCTTTTCGTCAGATTTACATCGTCCAACTTAGCATTATTTATTAACTACACATGATGATAGTTTTACTAACTAATTGAGCACTCAATAAAGTGGGATTATCAGTGTAATACGATTGAAAGTTAATGCAAGAGCTGTTCAAAGTGATTGTAATAAATTAATAATCATATATTCTAAAAATAATAATCGAAATTTCTGTATGTAAACAAGTTGAGAATTATAGTTATTATGTATTCATGCAGCACTCGGGTTCAAGTATGAAGATGGACAGTCTATAAATAAAATGAAGATGATGTAATTGTGTACGCCCTTATCTAGACTAGTTTAAAATAGTTTACCTTTGCATACTCATTCTTAGCACGCTTTGTAACAATGTGAGAAGAGAACAGAAATATTTCTTCCCAAAATAACTTTTCTATTGATAGATCGTAGCACACTTTAAACGCTTGTCGCTTAGAGATTGGCTTTCAAAGTAGTCACTTCACATTGCAACAAAGCTCGACAACCACAGGCGCTTGTAGAATTAAATGGATTATTTTATATAATAAATAAACACGTATGCACGTAATTCGCGATGAAGTCACTAGCCTGAAGTCAATAGCCTGCCATAAGCGCTTGATGCCACTATCGAATCAAAGAGCAGAATAATTTCCTATGAGGAAGGATTATCGCCTTATTCTCCACATGAAGTTTGGCGTCATCAAGGTCAAGCGACTACGAAAATCCAGCCATAATGAGCCCTCATGAACTTTATTTAATTAAGTCTACACCTGTGTTTAGCAGACATATTGCAAAAGCGAATAGTATTATTATTATTATTATAACACAAACTTATTTAAGTGACATATAGTCCAAAGACTTCAAGGGCACGTTACACAATGTCAACAAACACAATATCAATTAAACTTCATAATATTTCTTAAAAAGATAGGTCTTTAATCACGTTTAAACTGTAGCATCGATAAATGATACAATAGTACACTATAAATTAGTAAATAGTACACTATAAATGGGTGATGACTGTAAGCTGAGACTAGAACTGGCACCTATTCTGTCTAAAATGTTGTGCTTAGCTTGAAATGAACAATTCAATAGAGCATGTATAGCATGTGTTCAAAAAGAACAAATCTATACTTTAACATAATGCTCATTTAGCAGTTGTTGGTATGCTACAGTTATTACAGAATGTGCAAATGTGTGTGATGTGTCATAATTGCAAAACAGAATAGAAACTATATCCGTATCTGAAAACATTTTCATTTCAGACACTAGGCAAGGTATTGCATACCAAAGATCAATTTTATTCTACAATTAATTCAAGCATAAATTATCAAAATTATCCAATTTAAATAAAATACATATGTAATTCCTCAGCATGAATTGCTGCACAAATAATTAATCCCAAGCTCCATCTGTCGCCTTCACACAGTAAAACCTACACTGCACAAAACAACCCGACCTGCTAGACACAACCCAAAGTTTAGTAAGACTTGAGACTACCATAACTACAGCTAAGTTTTCTAAGTTTGTATCTAGCTTATAATGATAAATGTCATTACTTTTCTTAGGTATTTTTAACTACAAATACTGACACTGACTCAATCAATAATTAACAGCAATCTAGACCACTTGCACGATATAACCGACAAGAGATACACGCTTCAATAATTGTTCTTCTATGGAATGAATAGAGAGATATTAGTAATCTTGCCAAGCTTAAATAAACTCTAGATTAACTTACATTAACATACAGTTGGGAATTTAAACAATACAGCAAAATCAAGATCAGCTGAAAAGCTCAAAGCGATAAACAAAAACAGTGCGATGAATTATTTACTGTGATCACCATCGCAATTACTGACATCCTCATCACAAATACGCCACAGAAACAAAGCACACTTATATCTCTAAACTTAAAATACGAATGTACAAAATTTGTATACTGTACAATATTTAAAAAGAAAATCAAATATGTACACTACCACATTCAGTGGAACATCCATGTTACTATATACAAACTTAATATTGCACGTGTTAACAAGTACAAAATATTTCACACGTACATAGATTGGCTCTAATAAACTTGCCCATTCGGCAGACATGTAACTAAACAGCTACCAAGCTAAATAAATACACACACGAGCCTCTGTCACTAAACTTACTGAGCTATCGGCCACATAGAAATAAAATATATATAACACTTTAAAAAATGACCTAGATATTTACACAACAGTGAACCGCACTCAAGCATTTGCTTTTATTCTTTACTTACACAAAGTACCTCGCTTCCAATGCCATTAGTAAAACGATTTTGCTTATTATGTATACATCATTAGTCCCAATGGCTTCAATTCTTTATCATTAAATAGTACAACACTGATCACGGGACAAGACTCACATCCACCTCATATCCCTAGTAAATCGGTGGCATCAACTGAACCAAATACAGCTCAGCTTAATCAGACAAATCAGACAGCTCAATTCATTAATTTAAACATTTATACCATTCTGTTTCTTTCCACACATAATGAGCACAATTACTAGAACCCATCTGTCGGAACAAACCATCAGAATATCACTGCTTTCAACCACCTGCAACGATCCTGGAAAAGTGAAAAATAATAAATTACCAAATATAATAGACCTAACGTGTAATTAGAATTAAACGACCTAACATTCTATATAAATAAGCTCACTATTAGCTGTAACAGTGAAAATACACCCAGATAAAAGCAAATTTACACAATGAACAGCTTTGACACAAACAAAGTTGAACCAGCTACATATTTAGTGTAGCCAGCATCAGTGGTAGCAAAAGTTTAGATGTGCTATTTGTCGGAGTTGCGCGCACGCACATGTAGCCTTATTCATTGCGCGCACGCACATGTAGCCTTATTCATTGCGCGCACGCACATGTAGCCTTATTCATTGCGTGCACGCACATGTAGCCCTATTCATTGCGTGCACGCACATATTCTTATTTGGCTGCGTGCCGACACAATAAAGACGCTTTTCAGAGCAGTTTCACGCATGCACAAATCATCCGGGGCTACGATGACAGGAACTGGCTCTCGTCTTCATTATCTACAAAAATAAAATCAGAACAATTATTTTCTTTAATTGTAATTGATACAAATGAATGTTAAATACCGTCTAATTCATTGATTGTCCAATTCATCAAAGTTAGTCTTCTAACAATTATATGGAATATTAGTTATTTACATTTCAGTGGAAATTATTATGCTTTCAAGAATCACGGTTCCACAAATAACTTCAATATCAATAATATTATTATTATCAACTTTCTACCAATTCCAATATCTCTCTCCAAGAGCAGCACAGGTGCAAAGAAAGAAATAGACGTCTTAACCGAAATTCATGGCCCTTTACTGTACACAAATTTAACATATTCAAAATTTATCCCACCTTCCAAACAGCTATGTCAAATATTTAATAAGCAGTATATTACAGGCTCAAATAATTCAAAAATGTAAACTTGAAAAGTATAAATTCTAATATAATGTAGCAACAAATGCTAAACAATCATAAATTCCCAAAATTTGTTTTTTACAATGCAATCAATTGAAACAGTGTGAGAAAGTACTGTACCTAGTTCATCTGCTGCGCCCTGTTCGACCCAGCGCTGCCTGCGTCCCAGCAGACCGACTCGAGACTCGTCATCACATTTACGTGGAAACGTTACACCATCTCCAGAACTACAGCAACACAGCAGTACAGCGGCGCATTAATACAACAGTCTACGTTACACCAAGCAACCAGCTCAACATGCTCAGCTTATAGAAGCAATTACACAAAGCTAACAGCTCGACATACTCAGTTCACAGATGCTTTCTACATTACACAAAGCTAACAGCTGGACATACGCAGTTCACAGATGCTTTCTACATTACACAAAGCTAACAGCTTGACATACTCAGTTCATAGACGCTTTCTACATTACACAAAGCTAACAGCTTGACATACTCAGTTCACAGACGCTTTCTACATTACACAAAGCAACCAGCTCGACATACTCAATAGAATCAATATATTCTATATCAAAGTGTACTACAGAAGAGGTTGTACCTGGTAAAGACTGGCAAGAACCAGTAGAGCTTGCGCTTGCCAAAGATCTGTGTAAAGTTCCGGTAGCATCCGAGATCATACGCCGACTTCTCCGGTCCTGTGTCGGCAAACACGGGAACTTGAAACGCCTCTGAAGACATACAACACAACACCACGACTGAACACAAAACAACGTACACTGTTAAAGCATCAAGTGATCACTGCTGCAAAACATTAACACAAGCTAACCAACATTAATTTCCAACACTACAGACTTCAAGCTAAAAAGAGACCTGGAAAGAATGGTAAACAGCAACTGAGTCAAGACATCCAGTTACTGGTTGTGTTAGGGTAAAGTGTTAGAGACAGAAGTAGAAAGACTTGAATAGAGTGTATTTGATCAGATATGAAAAAGATAGAGATTCAGGATGCACTTGAGTGATTGCGTAAAGAGGCACAATTGGAATTGTCTGACCAGTGACATCAAGGAAAATCTGACGTTAAATGATGATGATAATAAAATGATGATGTTGATGATGATACTGATGATGATCACATATAATTACAAGTAGAGGTTTGAAAGTTTTAGACACATACCTAGAGTTGACCGGTTCCTTGAGATCAGAAATATATGATAGCCGAACAACGAGAGGAGACTGATGGAAAACATTATACCAACGAAGAAGAGGAAGATGATGTGTAGACTGCCTAAGCTGCTGTCCTTCGAACCGACCCTCTACAGATACATAAACAAATGACTGAACATCACAACTACAAATACTAATTTAACAATCAAATGTTCTACACATTCCCTTCGCAAGTCTAATAAAAAAAATTAAGGTAATGAAATCGACAGCTTGACAGACCAGTTATTTAAGCAGTTTCTATCTTGGTGGCATGACGAACGCCTGTGGTGGTGTTGTTGAACACAAGTCAATAATGAAAATGAAAGGTGTAACGTGAAAGGTATAATTCTTAAAACCACTCAAACTTGGATCTGTTCAACTACACGGTTTACAAGCAGAACCTTAGTGCAATTTCTATTTTTAAAATCAACAGAATTTTAAAACACACCAAAATCTATTTCACTATCAAAGAATTTTTCGTTACAAATCTCAACATGACAGGTTCTCTAATTTTTAAAAGTAATTACGTCTCAAATGCAATCAGAAGTGCTCTACGGAGAATTGATGCGTTTTTGCAGCAGAGTTATTCAATGACATTGTTAAACAACAATGAGCACATCTAAATGCAAAAAAACTGAAACACATCGAATGTCACATAACAGTGTGCATATAAAGAACTTGGTTAACTAATAAAGGAACAAGTGCTGACCTGGACAAAGCTGATAAAGAATGGAAGCGCCGTGAAGGCGACAAAGAGGGCGTATGTGAGAGCGTATCCGAGAAAGAGCATGAAGTACTTGTAGTTGGCAAAGTTAACGCAGTTGTTAACCCTACAACAACAAACAACATGCATGTACTGGACGCGTAAAAATGAATCACTGGATAATGTTAACCCTACAACAACAATCAACGCGCATGTACTGGACGCGTAAAAATGAATCACTAAATAATGTTAACCCTACAACAACAAACAACATGCATGTACTGGATGCATAACAACACCAATGAATTATGTACAATTCTCATGCAAACCTATAAACTTTACTACTTATAAGTAATTTTACAAATCTAATACTTCATTACATAACTCTTCCAAAATTCCATTAGTTAAATACTTGATTGAATAATTTGTTACATTATAAATAATTTGGGAAATCTACTTATTACCTACTATTTAAATGCATCAAGTAATAAGATAGATGAACAATGGATTACATTACTTCTCACCTCAATCAGTTCAGAAATAAATTAGCAAAATAATCAACAAAATAATTACTTGCTCGAATAATTGTTCAATATATTCATTTACTTATTAAATATAATCACTTAATTAAATGAAATTAATTGTTAAATAAATCACATGTATAACCGAATCAAGTGCCTTCAAGTGTCATCAATTAATGTATAATATTTCTCAAGATAATCACATGTTTTACAAAATAACAGCAATAATTAAAAACAACAAAGAATTAAATTAACAGCTATAAAAATACAACTTTATTCTTTTTGCTTTATCTTTTTCTGCTTCATTCTTTAATCTAAAATAAATAACTGCAAGTCCAGGTTAAACTCAAACTTAATTCAAAATTAAAACTGTTCTTATTAAAACACACTCTTCTCTAAGTTATAAATTCCTTCACCATTTTTTTTTAGGAAATCATAATTCTATTGATAAAAATATATTTTAAACTTCACTCCCTAAAAGAACTTAAAGTTACGACACCCAAAAATTGTCCATCTATACAACTGTACAAATTGTTAAAACTGTGTTCAATATGTCATCACAGCCTCCCAGATCATACACAATTAAATATGTGTTAGAAAACTACAATGGATCTTACCACGGACAATGATGGTCCATCTTGAGAACACATCTAGAAGAAAAAGTCAACACAATTTGTGAACAGAATGGACCAGCAACACTATGAACAGTCTGTCTACATAGCACAAAACCGCAATCAAACTTTTATCACCAGATCATAGCTTAGAGGAATACTATTCATAAGGCTTGTGATCGCAGAAGTTCTAAATTATGCCGATTATATTATGAAAGCGAAGTCGTTTGCACGATTATCATTGCTCTACGTCTATGTCTTCACTTCTACGTCGTTCACGTACTTATCTCTGCATGTCAGAGAAATATCGGTAATGAAAGCGCTGGTCTCATCGTTTAGATGGCATCAACACTTTAAAAGAGAGTGCATTACTGAACAAGGATTTCAGTCGGATTTCCTAGCTGACACCCATCAACTTACCACTCCCGTCTTGTCGAGCCCCAACAGGAGCCCATTGTAACACAAAACCACACTGAGGTCTCATCATCAGAACGAATAATCACTAAACTGACAAGTGAACCAAGAAATTAATATATGAAATCATCCTCATCATTTGTCATTTTATGTCGTTTGCCTTGTCATGAACGGTTAGACGTAAAGTCCCTGAGGGCTCACAATGGCTGTTTTTTTGGCTTGATAAAAGCAGAATATATCATAGAGAATATCTCTAAGCATGGCTTAGCATAATAATTATTTGACCCAAGTACTGAGAAATATAATTATACTGAACAGCTTTGAAGTTTCCGACTCTTCTCTTCCGCTCTCCATCTCACATAACATCAGCAATCCACAGCGACACCAAGCATGCGACAACTTACTACCAATTTTGTTCTTTCTTAACTTTGATGTTCATTTCTGTAATAAAAATAACGACATACAACGTCGACGTATACAATAAAATAATTAATGGAAAATTAGGCATCAGTCTACTGGTTGTAAAGTACAGCTTGTCCACTTACTGGCCACAGACGGAACAATGATGCGCTCTGTCAGGTCGTATAGACTTGCACTTGTCACAGTATCGCACTTCTACACAACACAATAGCACTTGTCACAGTATCGCACTTCTGCACAACATAATAGCACTTGTCACAGTATCGCACTTATAGATAACATAACAGCACTTGTCACAGTATCGCACTTATAGATAACATAACAGCACTTGTCACAGTATCGCACTTCTACAAAACACAATTGCACTTTTCGCAATATCGCACTTCTGAAAAATAGAATATACCAACAACACATCACAGAACTCAACACTGTATGACTTGTATTCAAGACTGGCGGATGATATACAAAAAACTAGTGGATTGTGCGAAAGATGGTAGATGGTATAAAAAATTAATCAATGTCAAAGCAAGACTGATGGATGGTAGATAAAACATAGCAATACCTTAATTTTTGGCTTTGAAAGTTATCGCACATTACTCGATACCTGGTATCACATTAACACCAACTATGGCTTAAATGATAACTACACTATTTACAATCTATAGTATACAAATGGGCTCTCTACCCCTTACCATTTCCAAAATATTTAATTTAAAGTAAGGCATATACTCAACATATTCTAAAAGTACCGTAACTCATGCTTCTTTCAACTTAGATTGATAAAATAGAATTTATAGGGTATCCTTCAAAGCAGGGTTTAGAAAGTTCAAAGTAGGGTTCAGAGGATTCATAAGGCTCAAAGTAGTGTAAGGGCTAGGATTACCATAGCAGTTAATTATTTTCTTTCACTTGTATATAATATTGAAAAACTTTTAAAATTAAATATCTCATAAACAGCAAGAGGCCATTTTCCTGCCCTAGATGGTAAATAGTATACATTGTAGTTAACGTACACGTAAAATTTGGTGTTAAATTTGGTTAATATGATACAGGTTATTCTGGTTACCTGGTAATGTGTGGCAACACACAACACCATTAATTATGTAGTCTAGGGATGTACCGATTATCGACAGATAATCGGTATCGGCCGTTAGACAATCGGTATCGGCCGATAACACTGGTCGACAACATTTTCATAGCAAGCAAGTGATTATCTGTCCTTAAGTAAACCAGCAGTGCTGAATTCAAAAATGAGCTCAAATTTTCTCTATCACATCAGGTTTTTCTGCAACAGCCCATGATCCGTACCCTATTACTACGCTATTATTGTGTTCTTT
>JAQFYQ010001557.1:0-13096 GCA_034694885.1 Buchholzia appendiculata | reverse complement strand
TCTCACTACTTCGCTGCAACGCAGCGTGTAGACTCGCTCGCCTAACGAGCCACACAATGGACACAATAGTCCTAGCCGCCTCGCAGCCAACTACCACAGTATCCCGAAATCTTTTTCCACACCAAAATAGATTAACCGTAGAATTATATCACATGGAATATATATAACAGAACGTTTTTTTAATCCTACATCCATGCACTGTAGGACGTACCGGCGATACGGATTTTTGTGTAGGAATCATTTTTTTTTATCCTTACAAAACATCGCCCATGTGTCGACTCTACGATTTAGTAATGAATATAATAGCCCATGCAGACATGATTCACGGTTAGGTATCACATGGAAAGATAAGTCTAATGTGATGAGGTAGGCGTAATGCCTTACCTCATGACGTCTGAGTTCTCTTTGAATAATTACATATTCTAGAGTGTCAAGCCTCACTTTTTATTGCAAAAAAAGGCTAAATGCCACAGGCCCATTCCGTACAAAGAAGCGAAAGGGCAAGGGAGGGTATAAGGGACGGTATATTTACCCGCATGATTAACCTCGGGGCTGCTTTGTGACATCCCCGAGCAGATGCAGAGGCGTTTTCTTATCCGACGAAACGAAAGACGTAGTGCCCCGCGGGGGAGGGGTGGCAGCCCTTTGGCAGCCCCTTAGATGGCATCTGGTCCTTCCCTGGGCTGCCCCAGTACCCAGTTTCGAGATGCCCCGTTGTATCGTCCAATATGTTACATCGATTCTTAAGAATTTTACATTCTCGCAAAATTATTTATATTTTATTAATGTTTTCCATGCATGAATAATCTTAAACATAAATATTTTGTAATTGGACAGAATTATCGTAACATTTCAACAAGAACATTAACCAGAATTTCAACAAGTCTAAAATTTTTTTCCATGTCCAAAAAAATTCAACAACTTTTATACATTTGGTCGGCATTTTACAAAGCTTGTATTTGGGTTTCTACAGGAATTGTCCTGGCGCTCGGGAACACGTTAGAGGCCCATTATGCATCATGCCAGGGAATAAAAATTTATTTGAGCGGTTGGAGGCCCAGTAATCCCTCCCACTTCTACACGTATACTGTCATGTCTGCAACTCTTTTGCATGATCAGTCGTGATCAAAAACTATCTTACTATTTTGTTGCATACAGCACTTGCCATTAACATTATGTTGTTAAGTTCCGCATTGACGACTCCTTTCAGAATTCGAAAAATGGCTAATTTGTTGAGCAGACTCGTGACGTTGATAGCTGTGGCGTCCATGATGTTTCAATCCGGTATGATTACTTATTGATTCATGTCTAATAGTGTACACTGATGCTTTGAAAAATGTGATTGATAGCAACAACATTTGTTCATAATATACATTTGATACATAATATGAGTAAATTGCGTATTTGCTATTGTAATGGTTTCATACTGTATGTATAGAACATTTTAGTGAAGAGAAGAAAATAAGAATATATGTTATTAATTGTTTTAAATGTTATTTGGTCATGAGGATGTACACTAAGTATTCTAGTGATAACAGCTATTACATTGTACTTAAGGAGATCATTTATGGACAATTCATGGACGATTCTAATAAGCTGCAAAAACTCTTCGTATATTCCTACATGGTTAATTATTGTATTATAATCTGATTAGAATAGATCTGAATCATATAGCTTTGTACGTGATGAAATGAATGATTTAAAAACTCTCCATGTGTGGATTTGTTAATTCAGGTACTGATGCATCGTGTAATGTGATGTCATATCAATATTGCATCATTCCGGAGCTCTCGACTACTTCTTCAAACAATTTAACGATTTCTCAAATGGACGCCTTCTGCAGGTTTGCAATAAACATCTTGGTAAATATCACAATGACGTATATCTTGTTACCTGATTACTATATCTAGTCGAGAGATTAAATTTTATCTCGCTTATCCAAATTGTTATTTTGAATTGCAATGTAAATTTAGATCGTAAGCAATGCAAATAATTAAATGCAACTTTAAATATTCAGTTATTTAAACTTTAATTGATAAACATTGCCTGCTCAGAATGATTTTTTAATATATAAAAATCGCATGCTAAGTAAACTCATTGGTTGTATTATCAAATGAATACAGCAATAGTACCACATGTATACCGGATAATATTTAAAGAACATGTTGTTTTGTTTGACAAATATTCAAGGCTATGCATTTCAACGAAGGTGTTGCAAACGATTAGCAACTGGTAAATATCGATAAATATATCCTGATTGCAAGCACAAAATTTTATTGTTTTTCGTCCTTCCAAATGAGAAGAACGCATCAAATATTCCGTACTGCAACCATAAACAACTATGCACAGGATTGGAAACATTGACAATAATAATGACGCTGGCCAAAGTTTTCGACATGGTTTTGACTAGGCTAGTTCCATTTGCATAAAAAATGCTCATTTAACTCGTCTTTTAAGTTTTCCAAGAAAGTCATATATTGTAGTCTGTGAGCGAATTTGGTGCAAACTATGTCATATGCTGATAGCAATGTTTTTAGCAAAACGTTATGAAGCAGACAGCCGATATTATTGACAGAATACATTAACTAACTATTTCAGCATATAAAGTTACAGTGTTTGTTTATGAGGGACTTTACTAATATTTTAGCAGAAAATCTGAGCATTTTGCAGCCACTGTTACTGACATTTATTTATTGATTGCAATCGTATGCGTAGATTTACATTTATTCTGCAATCTGTTTATGCAGAACTAGTATTCTTAATATTGAATCCTGTCTGAAGAATCAGGGCTGTGGTGACAGCGATACTGACGTCATGATAATGTGGAAAGGTCAGAGAGATGCCATTAACTACGCCTGCAATGACGTCAGACAAGGTTACTCAAAGATACAATACTTTTTTTTATCTATTTTACACATTATCAATGTAAATAAAAGGAAAGCCGTCTTGCTCTAACATGATCAATGCGTGTGTGAGTCTGCTTCGTTTTCAATTGTATTTATTCATTACGTCTTTTTTAATGTTTTATCTTTTAAAAATATATTTTGTGTTTAGTTATATTCCTCTCGTTTTGCTGTGCACTGTCTGGGTTCAAGATGAAGTCCAGCCATACAACGGTTTCGACGTACTGTGTGCGAACGTTATAATTGACTTACGCATGGAGGATTTTGTAGTGAAGTAAATTCCTTTTGAGCAGTAGAAAAATTAGAAGTGCAAAGCTGGTTTAGCAATTGATCACAGTTTTTTTTAGAAATCGTGGCTTTGAATGAGCGTTGTATTCACACAAGGTAACGCAATCTGATGACGCTTCATGTCAGATACTCTGATTTAAATTTTTCTACTATTTAAACTTTTTTTCAAATATCGATATCTAATAGGGAGCTCTGTTTTGCGTGTAAAACGTGCAGAATTCGTAAATGGCGCGTCTTGCTCCAATACGCAGACAGTTGGGGCTAGGATACAGCGCTGTAACACGGATTATGCGATAAGTATTCTCACCGGCACTGATTTCTGTCAGTAAGTAAATACAGCATGTCTTATATAATAGATCTGCAAGTCAAATCAATTGATATTTTTTCATTATTATCATTTTCAGTATTTTAATTTACTTTTTTTACAAATGAATAATAATGAAATGCAAATACTTAATGAAGCTTAACTAATACACATAGAAAGTACACATTCTGTGAATGCAAGTCCATACAACTGTTTGAATTTTTGACGCAATTAATAAAAATATCTAAGTTTATATATGTATAGAAAATGCATTTTTTAGCAAAACACAAAATTAACTAACACAAATTCAAACAGAGTCAGAGCATGATTAGATATAGTTTAGTTTTACATGTAATGTTCTTTATATGGGTTGGAGGTTGATGACGGTTAAAGTATACATATGGGAATTATCCAGATTAGACGGCAATGTCTGCCGCCAGCGGCAGTGTTCCCTTGACAGACACAGAATTCCCGCGCTGAACTGCAACAACTATCCTCTGGAGGAGGAACGAGGCTTCCCGCAGGTTTCCTGTGACGAGGGAGGTACGGCGACCGATCTCTGAATTAGGTCTAAACCCTTGTTGTTCCCGCCGCCCCGAGTTTCTACAGACACTGGAACAAAGTGATACGTTTTCAAAAGAGAGTCATATTTCTGCACCTTGATGGTGGTAGCTCGGCGTGCCGCAGCCCCAGACTGAGAACTCGTGGACGGGAGATGAGAGGCTGCAAGCGTGTCGGGGATTGTAGCGTCCCATGCCAGACATTTGTCTCTAATCCATCGGATCAGGCTAGTCCCGTCGGCTTTTAGATCGGAGCCAGTGACTGTACCTGTTGGCTCCTTGTGCGCCGACACAATTGATAATATAATATCGCTCGTTGTAGTTGTTGTTATTGTTATTCTGTGCGTTAAGTGCATTTAAATTCGGCCAGTAACGATACAGTCATCCTTATGCAGTGATATAATACATGCGTTTGGGTGGATGTGGATGAATTGGCAAGAATTCACAATAGCATAATCAATATTGGGATTAACCTTACTGACACAAGTCACGGTCCAACAGGCACCATCCTTTTAAAACTGAAATTGCTCAGTCCATATTTGTGTGAAACGGTGACTACTGAGATTGTTTGTATTAATATGTAACGTATTAATGACTATAATTCGGTTTTTGTCATCCGTTGTTCCATTATAGGTTTTTAGTTCATCGCCCAGTATATCACTTTAAAAGCTGGATTCTTTGTAGGCCTACTGCCATAACACGCTTGCGCGGTACATTGTACTTAAATTCAAATCATAATATTGTTTTAAGCTTCTCTATATTACTTTTATTGTGCTTTTTAAATGTGGTCTTGATAATGTCATGCAAAGGTATATATTTTCAACACGCATGTGATTGATATGTGAAATTTTAGTGCGGGGTATGTGTGATGTAGTCTCAGTGAAATGATTTGATACATTAATAATGATGTTACTATCTACATTTGAGAAAAAAGTATTATATTTATTTGACAGTAGAAGATAGTGGTTAAAAAATAAATAATGCTTGCCCTCCATGATCAGTATAATTGCATGTGCAAGAGTAAAATCAATGAATGCACTAGTGATACAATTGTATCTAACTTAAATATTCTAATTTTATTTAGTATAATGCTTTACAATAAATTCACTGCAATCATTCACATCATGGAGACAATGAATGGTTAACGCGAAAATTTATGCTAGACGCATTTGCTACACAACGCACAGTTTGATGCACTATTGTTGGACTAATATTTTTTGAAATGCAATGATTGCAGTATGTTTCCATTTTTATTCAGAGCAACGAATACGCAGCTTAAATGTACAGCAGATTCGTTGAATGAATGTGGACAGCAAGTGAAGTCGATCTGGGGCAACTACCTCTACAGGCTTTTCTTACCTCTGGCAACGAATCACGGCTGCGCTATCAGTAAGTCATTGAGCCTCCTCTCCTGAATTATCTAACAAGTCTTATGTACTTGTCCATGATATAAAATCCATTTTAGTTCCATATTTTTTACTATAAAGCTAGTAGACTTTTTTTAGCTTGAGACGCTTTACAAATATCTGGGATGATTAGCGCGTGTTTAATAAAAACAAAAAATAGTCGTCTTATGTCAAGTGCAGACTGTGTCATATTATGCGTAGAAACATACGTCGACGACTTTGACGAGGTTTATATAATCCAAAATGAAGAGTGTAAGCTTGAGTACATTGGTTGATGGTGGATGCACATGACCATGGATGATGGATATATGGAGAAGTAACATTGTTGAAGGAATCCAACATTTGTTGGATGAATCCAACAAATGTTGGACGAATAGGGAAAATTGATTTCCCTCCGACAGGAAAAACTGATACCGTACTAAATATTTGATGGTGATACAATATAAAAATATATTATATATGATAAAATATACTACAGAAGATCGCCTCCCCGAAAAAAAACAGTGAAAAAGATAGTCAAACATTTTATGAAGTTACCTCCCCCCACCTAAGTAAAATCCTGGTAACGGCCCTGATCAATTCATGTGATATATATTTTTAACCACATAATTTATTTTGTTTTCAGAAACAAATTATGGGTCTTCAGACTCTGACATTGTCTAGCCATCTCCTTACAATTAGCAGACGATTGCAAACAGAGCATGATACACAGCGCGCGTATATGCCAACGGTTGGTGTACATACATTCCTCCTTCATCTCTGGGGACGAAGAAACCCAACGACCTCAGCAGCTGGTGTGACAATGACGTTATTCTTCTTTGAACTTGGAAGCATATTACCATCAGTCGTTAATTAATGTCTAAATCTGCTTCAGTTGCATAACTGAAAATAAATTATTTGATATAGCTTCTATACCTTTTCAGGCGAAAATTAAGTTTACGTTATATACAACAACACTGAACATGTAATGTTATGTAATAAGATAATGAATACATACAACACATTCTTTTGCTTTCATTCAATATTTTTTTAAAACAAAGTATTAACACAGACGTTTCAATACTTGTTTGTGGTTCAAATTTAAAATGAATAAATAATGTCATGTAATATAATAATATATATATATATATATTTATATATGTTATATATATATACATATATATATATATATATATAAAGTTTTCTACTTGTACTCAATCATATGTGTTCAAACGAAAGTGAAATTTGTTAAGTCGCTGAATTCAGTTCATGTTCATGTTCAATTGAAAAGTAGCAATTTTAACAATACATTCAGGAAACAATACATTTAGAAACAAAAGAAACAATACATTTAGCTTGTGATATATGTGGTGAAATGGATGAAATATATTGTTTTCTTTTAATTGAGCAGCGTCTAGCAGAGCAGTATATACTATGATTGATATTTCCTGATCTTATGCAAAACAGAAACATTCAAGAAAATAATTCTAATATTGACAACTGATTTCGAAGTACCTTTAATTCGACTCTATTTGCAGCTAATAACGTTAATTAAGCATTGGACTGCATGTGTTAAACAATGCTTTTTAGATAGATGGTATTTAAAAATATTGTGCACAGTTTTGCCTGGTTTACAGTAGACACACCTCGTCAAAGTCCACTAAGCAAAAAAAACATCTGCCTTATGAGCCCCAGGCTTTCGAGTATAATCGTATTATGCATTGCTTAGCTTCAACGTCTTTACTCGGTAGAGGCAAGCACCACAATTGACGATTAGTTATACGACAAATTAGCAAAATGTTGAGATTGACTGAAAATGGCACACTAACGTAATTTTATTAGTAACGATTTTGTGTTATATATGTATCGAACACATAACATTTTGTATCAGTACGTTTAAAATCACATTTACACCAAAATATAAAAGTATGCCTTGATGATACTGCTGACAACTGTCTTAGTTCCGTAGAAAGTGTGCTAAAAATATAAAAACTCTACAGAATGAAACCTCTGATTACAATTTTTTTTTTTACAAATGGACACATTCAAATACCGCTGAGGATGTTCAACCTTTTCAGTATTCGGGCATGATATTCAACGCACGTGTATTTAATTTAAATTTATGGAGATGGCAGCTAATATTTTCGCAACCTGTGACATCAGCATTAACTGATACAGAACTCGAGCCACCATATCTTGCTAACTGTTACCTTGTATGTGAAGAGCGACAGCTCTAGCTTTCTTCCCCAGCACCCATTTTGTTAATTCACCACCGGGAAATAATTTCTAATTGACATTAAAAGGTCGTGACAAATAGGGTGTCAGATAAATGTTTGCATACTGATCTGAATTTACCAGTGTGCACAAGTAATAATTGGACAGAAATGAGAGATGGCTGTCAATGTAAGCAGTAATTTTCACTTTACTAACCATTATTTGGATTGTCAAAAATTGAAACTAATTAGGAGGAGCCGTGATGAATTGGCACTAATTCAGAGCTGGTGTCCGGTGTCAAGAATTATATCCGGTGCATTTGACGTTAAACGATTATGATATGCAACGATATGACATGTGTTACACATTTCATTGCACTATAAGGAGTTGCATACGTGGAACTGGCGTTGACAATTTGGAGTGGTTTGGTCAATTGTGATCATATGTGGGTTAAAACAATCTATTTGAGTGCGAAGTATCGCTTGTAGTTGACTAAGCATCAGTTGATTGCGATGAAGTTAAACAATTTGGGCAAGTTGGCTTACTGTGTTACAATCATGGAGTGTATTAGTTGAACTCTGGTCACAAGCGTGAATTTGATCTAGCCGTACGAATGTTCTAGGTTGAGCTTGGTCAATGTGATGATTTTGGCCTTTTCAATTTCACTGGATAGAAGTTGTTCAACATAAGTTAGTTGTCCTAACGCTGTTCACAGGGACCATGCTGAGCCAGTGTTGTACATTGGAGCAATATTGCATGATCAAATTATTTCATGGAGGTTAACATATGCAATATTGTGCATCAGTCCATAATTTCCTGACTACTGGCTATCGCAGGTTTTTTTTCAAAGGGAATATAGCAATAACGATTCGGACACAAACTAAGTAATTGTAAAAAAAATTCTTGATTCCCATAAACCTGGAGCATTACTGCAATTCGAATTGTTATCAAACGGTGTCGCAATCTGGAAAATAACGTTTTGAATCGTGTAGTGAACCTCTGCTCGTCTATGCAATTACTAAGATCATGCACACTGTGCAATAATTATAGTGAGCACTTCTTAGCAGACATTAAGTAACGCATTAGGCAATGCAATATTTGAAATCGTAAGAATGTAAGCAGAATTAAATTTATTGAAAGTGTAGCATTTAATTTTTGTTATATTTTATGTTACAGTGTATCATTCCGTCTTCCTTAAATAAACAATCTAGCAAACTGATAATCAGATTCAAAAAATGCCGTTAATATGACTCAATGCATTATTTTGATATTTTTTAAACATAAATATCAAATAATAATCATCGGGAAATATTTAGAAATATACAATATGCTTGTAAATAATCATGTTAAGACCATATCACGAAAATTATGAATTATTGTTATTTGACACGGTTTGGAGGAGTTCTTATTACAGCACTGCATAAGTCAGATTGCTCCGCCATTCAACGGCTCATGTGTCATATTTCACAATTACGGTGCCATAAAGATTCTACTCTGCCTACCATTGATGTGTGTAACTGTGGAGACATCAAGGCAATGTCAAATATCGTCGAATCGTGCTCGACATCAAGTCTCGATGGTCATCTGCTGCCACTTATCGAGACAGACATTGAAAATGTGGATTGACTGTAGCACTATGTCCACACTTTATCACACGAAAACAACAACGTACTATGCCATAGATAGTAATTTATGTCCTGAGTACAATGCATAAGTACGCTGAGTGAGCGTCTTGTATGAGCAGTTAGACATAATTGCAAGCTCAGATGCATCTATACTCCAGTCAAAACAGCGTATATTATACTTATGTATCGTGTTATTGTATGCGTACTAGAGCTCCAATGGACTACAACCATACTGTATCCTACCAAATCAACAGCTTATGAATTACGCAGGCGATGTCTGCTTCAAAGCAGGATTACCAAAAGCACGAATATGTTAAAAAAGTTTAGAATGTTATTGAATGGCAAAATAGAAACCAATGCTGTGCAACTGACGGCCCATGCCAATATTAAGTTTCTAGCTAGAATCATAAATAAAGATCAGGTGATTTATAAATAATTCACGCAACGCTTGCTGGCTTTTAAATATGCCGTTGGCATAGGAAGTTGTTGTTTTCGTGTGATAAAGTGTGGACATAGTGCGACAGCCAATCCACATTTTCAATGTCTGTCTGGATAAGTGGCAGCAGATGACCATCGAGGCTTGATGTCGAGCACGATTCGACTATATTTGACATTGCCTTGATGTATCCACAGTTACACACATCAATGGTATACGCAGAGTAGAATCTTTGTGGCAGATGCTATGCAGCACTGGTCTTTACGGAATGCATTCAGTGTTGACCACGTGTTTTGAGAAAGATCGACGCCTGGCTGACAAAATGCCGCGGACATACAATGTAAATCTTCTTCACGCACCGCGCTGTATTCACAATATCCGAATCGAAATACAAGTTGACCAAGCATACCATTTTTCTTGCATTATGTTCGCTATAAGTCAATGACTTCTTTAGACTACATTACATGTCTTTACCAACATGACCAATGACCATTGTATACAAGATCTGAGTAAAAGTTTTGGTTAAGCAACGACAAAAACGGCTGTGTTGAAAACCTTTCTACCTGGACTATATTTTTTCTTGACAGCACACTGCTGTGCGTTAACACAAATGCAGCACGTAACATGTTACAATATTATTCATAAGACGTAATGATACATATGTTTTGAACATTTTTAATACGTATTATGACTTTTTCGCTACGCTACTATGAGCATTGGGCTGTTCTGCAGTGTGCAATGATTGTACTCTATTACGGTTCGCTAAATTCATTATCTAGTATGTGACGAGTAGCTTTACTTTATCGATACGCTTATGTTATCGATATAATGGTAGTCTAAGAAATATTAGCTTGAAGACATACAAGTAGAAATAATAAGAAGCAAAACGTGAACAGTAGCTGCAACATGTCAGTACATAATGCTCGTAAGATTTTCTTGCTGAGTTGAGATTATTAGAAGTTTAAAGAAACATATGCAGCTTGATATGTTTCTATTTGTTCTTTAATGACGCCATTACGCAATAGGGACGGATGGGGGAATGCTAATACGGGATGCGTGGCTGGATGTTCGTTGACCGGGTCATTCAAAGAAGTTCCCTTCAAAGCCGGGGCCTTACATTGTGTATGCAGTCGTAACAATAATATTATATTATTTGTCAAAATAAACTGGCAGAGAATATAAATCAATGAAAAGCGAACAAAAATGTACAGCAACTAAGTTAAACAGTCCGAACAATTATACAGTAAAATCATACAAACTGTTCACCATAAAGAGGCTGACGTGAAACAGAACTGAACGTAAATGAATCTATGCATATAATATACCTGAATGAATTTCTGAACACATTAATTGATTAAAGTTTTCAGTTTGGAAGACTGAATTGAAAATAAGTAGGCTAAGTAATGTCATAACTTGGTTGATAACCCCGGTAATCTGTTTACATATCACTGCATTCACCCGTACATGCCATAATGCTTTTGTGCTGCTGTTTCAGATGTCAATAGTAGTAGTTGTGTATACTCAAATTCTCAGCAAATAGCACAAAACGTAATATATAGATAAACGCCAAATGCAAATATTTGGATCGACTGAATTTTAAAAAAAATGAACTGGTTCTAGACGGGCCGATCTGTCCGGTCTTCGACGTATCGGTTGCGTTTGCAACCGTGTTTATTGCAAGTAGTCTAAACATAAGTTCCTTATAGTTATTTTAATTGAATTGTTCTTTCAAATTGAATCCATAGAAATGGAAATAGGAAATCAATCAGGTTAGGATGGCGGGATCAATGAAAATCGCATTGTTCATCGTCACGACATCGCTTCTGGCTCTGGCAGGTTTGTTTCACGCGTCTATCTACTTTATTTAGTTTTAGCATTTTACATTGTCTGATTTATTTTATGTTTCAACTTACATGTCAACGTGGTCAATGATATCCTTTTTTCTGTCACTTCCGTGGTAAGATGCAACCCGTAGATTGCAGACTGAGACCTTGGGAAGCTTAAAAATGTGATCCAAATCGAAGGGAGGCATCCACTGAAATAAAAAAATATAATAATGAAAATTACTAGCTTAAATGATTCTAGGACGATTCATATCAGGTATCACCGGCCCATTAACATCCGGACTATTCATATCCGAACGGTTCATATCCGGACGGTTCATATCCGGACGGTTCATATCCAGGTATTTGCCTGTTATCACGTCGCTTGTGACAAATTTTGGAGGAGTTGAATCTGTTTTGATTTTTTATATTTGATTTGTAATGTTTTTAATTTCTTGCGTTACCATTTATTTTAAAATTCCTTTGTAAATAAAGTATATGCATTTGAATTTGCAATAATTTACAGTGAATATCACAAACATAATTCAATACATTAAGATTTTATTTGTAAAAAACATTGCGAATTCGCTCAAATCAAGTTAGAGATAAACATTATGACCGCGAGAGATGCGAAATTGTCACCAACTGATTATGCATTATCTACATGGCAATGCGTCAGAAAAATCATAGCAATTTAATCGCGGTATCGCTTGTTGCCTATATGGGCCACAACAGTGACATTTTGACATTATGATGACAGAGTCATATGACAGTTCTGTTTGATTCCATCTATGAACCGCCACGTCGATGGGTGTTGGCAACTGAACACCGATTGTCATATCATGTCAAACATAATTAGAGTTTTCAATGGCATGAATCGTCCGTATATGAGTCATCATCGATATGAAAATATTGGAAATGAATTGTCCGATTCTAGTTTTAATGCATACTGTTTAATATAGCGGACGGAAAAATCCGTAGTTGAAAAAGCTCAGTACAACTGTGCTTAATTGCAGATTTTAACATTTTCGCAGATTTTAACATTTAAGCACTAATTGCAGATTTAACATTTTCGTTCATATGATACATAATTCATCCATCAAACTATTGGTAATTCCATGATACCATTCTGGCACACATAAACTTCTAAATGTAGAATCATTGTGTTTTCCCATAATTAGCCTTATCCCATACAAAAACTTTCCTCCTCTTAGTATTTGGCATATGGTGTGATGTTTTGCCAAGGAGATCATTTCTTACGGCAATATTTACGTATAGCTGATACTAATTAATTTAACGCACAGCATTTTTTGCAGCAATGTAAGTAAACAATTGGATAATCTTCAATGTTTTTCTTATATATATTGTTATATACATTTCGGTCTACCTCAGTGTATATGTATTCCGCTCATCATGTTCACGCACTCTTGGGTGCATTAATATTGCCTAGAAATGCATGCGTGCATTCATGCACGCACATATACATGCATACATACAGTGCATACATGCATACATACACACATACATACATACATACATACATACATACATACATACA
>JAQFYQ010001556.1:0-13097 GCA_034694885.1 Buchholzia appendiculata | reverse complement strand
GCTCGACGGTGGTCTGCAGGCACTGCACGAGGCAGACACTGAGGCTTTGGAGTGGCTGACTCACTATACTCGCACTTGAGCATACGATAACAACAACAACTGTGAAAACAACTGTGACAACTCGTCTATTGAAACTATTGTAGTGTTACGCTGTCTTTAACGTTCCATGATGAAACAAATTCTGCAAAATGTTTTTCGTGTGTCTAGGTTACCATGCTACTGCTGGACCAAGGTGGCAATCAACACGCAGTCGATGCTTTCCGCTAAGATCCAACGAGCACATCGTTTAAACGTCCCATTACTGATATGAATATTGCGAGTGGATGCCCCATGTTTGCACCAATATCTCAACTAAACAGCAAGTCCGTTTGCATACGTCAAAGATAATACAGCCTTCATACGAGTCATAGTTGACTCAACTGATCTATTATGACAGCCATATCTCTCAATTCTCTGTTAATGACCTTAATAACACTTCACTCGTGTGAGCTTTTTTTTCTTCGTTCAAATCGTTATGTCAGTAGTTTTGTAGGCTTACCATGCGATCGAAATCTCCATGATCATCGGCAACAAATGCCACATGGAGCCTAGACCCATTCAATTTTATTGCATATAAAATTTTTGCAGCTTTCAAACACAGAGACTAATTTTAGTGATTGGGAAAATTTAGTAAAATTCTCGCGAGCGAGGCAGACACATTTATTTTAAATATGATTATATGACCCACTTCAATGGCATAGGAGAAGTGTGGATTTGTATGCGACGGATGCAACACATCGTGAATTAATATGTACAGCAGCCGTGTGTAGCAGCCAGCAGCAGCAGCCATAAAGTAGCAGTTCTTCCAGGAGTGCTAATTTTCGTCCATCCAGTGTCAGGTTTTTATGCTAAAGAAAGCGAGTCATCAAACTCTAAGACGCTTTCTCATAAATAACAAATAAATAATTTATTTTAACCCGAAGAAGGAAATGTTTGAGCATGTGTGGGCTATGTTTAATATGGAATTTACTGACATGTACTGAACTGATATAGTTAGAACAGTTCATCAATTCTGATTTGATTGCTTTATTTATTGATGTCCCTTACTTGTCTCGGTCACTCCGAATTGCTTTCCTGTGGACCCGTATGCAGTTGCAGAACAAGAAAAGAAGCTATGTAAAGAAATTGTAAACAAATAACTGTTGCCCTAGCCCTAACCGGTAACGCTACTTTGAACCCCATAAAACCGACCTTGAACCCTATGAACCCTACCTTGAACCCTGTCCTGTTCTACAACTGCATGCGGGTCCACGGAAAAGCCTCCGGGTTACACTTGACTAATGCTCCACCGATGTACGACGCTCAGTTATTTCTCAATGACATTTTTATTGCCATCTTTCGAATTTTCGAATGCAATGTCGAATGCAATGTTGAAGTCTGTTCAAACGAGTTTTAGCAGAGTTAGCAAGCAACTTTAACTGTTTTCAAAAAAAGCGAAAAATTGCTGCGAAAGTTGATGGCATTTTTCATGGACTTAACTTTAATATTTAAAACAGCGTTTCTCGATTCAGGGAAATAATGTGAACACAGCTTCCATAAACAATCGGTGTTGCTTGTTTCCAACATCTGCAACGCCAAAAGCTTAAGAATGTGAGTTGTGCATAGCAAGATGGCTTTCTAGATTATACGGTGGCAGCGTCAGTGATACTTACGCTCCTATTTTCTAATCATTCATAAACGATATCATGAGCAATCACTTTGTGGGTTTGAACAATGCAGAATTTGAATATTGGATTAAACTTTCATCCTCGCCTGTGGCAATAACTAGTACGGTTCTTTAAACTTTAAAGAACCGTACTAGTTATTGCCACAGGCGGCGCCAGACAATTCCCATGGGGGTGCTTGAAAATTTCAGACGAGCAAGGGTGGGGGGTTATCGGTGAACCAAGCAAAACTTAAGAGTGAGGGGGCTGGTAGACTCGCAAAAAAAGTAGTTAAACGAGCGGAACGGGGTAACGGCACACCATTTTGTTTGTCATGCATTGCAGGGGGAGGGAGGCGGCGGCGCATCAATTTTGAGACCGGGAGGGGGCAAGCGCCTGATACGCGCCGCCTGTTGTAGTGTGGTTATTGCTAGTCTTCTGCACATTTTGCACTTCTGATCTATGTCAATCAACCTTTATCAAAGGAAGACACTTTAGAACTCGAGCTCCAAAAACGTTGAACACTTCAGCGCTTACTCACGACTTCAGTACTTTGTGAAATTTCGTAAAATCGTGTAAAATCGCCCGTTCTTTGAGTCTAGTCCTAATGATCACATCAGCACTTTAATAACAAACCATTCTGTTTTTGATTGCATGTGCCATTGCACGAGTTCATATGTTATGATGTAATTATGGTTAATACATTCAATGAAGTTATTCAGAATATAATAAAGACGACAGATTAGCTATTTGCCAGCTAAAACAATACATTTTCGCTTACAATCCCCACCAACGTTTATTCACTAAGAGGATCTCATGACATTTCCGAAAGCTGTTCTTGCTATAAAAGATGCTATGAAGATGCAATGCAGATAGCTTCACTTGATTCCGGTTATGATTTTTTTTTATCTGGTCAACGGAAAGGTCATTACGTACATATATGCGTACAACTTTTCACATGAAGAAACTTCAGATTGAATTGTCACCAAAGAGTACAGTTGTTTTTGACGACCACATGACAGCACAAAAGTCTCGTAAACAGTGAAGAAACACGATGCGAGCACCTCAGTCTGGAGGCACGTGATTGAAGCGGCCAACCCTATCATTTCAGCAGTCTTTAAACACGTTGTTTGTAGTCATGATCTCTGCGGCTGTATGTACTTTTGGTGAAAAATAGCATTCTCGTATATATACATAGCCGTTCCAAGGTTAATGACAATCAATTAATATGTCAAATGTCTTCTAGAGCAAAATGAGTATATTTAGTACGTGTTTAAGAACTACATGTATTTATTGGAATTGTGCAGGAAATGCACAAATTCATTTTAGTTCAGCTTTCTTCAGGTACGAAGCTAAAAACACATTTCTAACGTGGGCATAATCCCGTCAGAGGCAAGTAACATATGTGTGTTGTGTAAATTATAGAATGTGGTCGATTGTACTACCTCTAAGAAGATGTTTCACTTGATTACTGTAATGATACGCACTGTTGCACTACTCATTATTAACAGCATTGTCATAACTTCGAGGAAAGCTTTCCTGACATCTTTAACCAAAATATGATAGGTGACCATTTTCAACAGTAAACCCTTAATCTAGATCAAAATTAATGATCTCAGTTTTAACAAAGGAGTATAAATCAGGAAACCCAAACGGTTTTATTAATTAATGTATAACCTAGATTTGTCAACATTTTTGTTAAGAAGTCTAAAAATTATAATTGCCATATTTTTTTAAAATATTTTTAAAAAGCAATTTTATTCTTTCGTGTAGGATAAATTTTTTATTAAATTAGACAACGAAAATGTATTTGTCATATTTTTGCTTGGAAAAAATATTGGATACTTTCAGTTACTGCGTTCAGCAAATGCTGTCCTTCAGATTAATATTTACAGATTAATATTTGAAGCGAGAGAAATAGTAGAAACACATCTTTACTACAATATTATTTCTTCGCTGCATAATTTGTGCAAATCATATGATTAATAGACATAGAACGCTTGCAACACAACAAGTGCGACACAACAAATATTTATTGTTATAGCTGATGCCGCTTCAGAACCGGTTTAACAAACATAAGAGCTGCACAACTATTTCAGGGTTTTACGCAGCGGTTTTTAATTACACTTTATGGATGACGAATATGAGCACTGATTAAAATCAGAAAAAATCGTTGATTGGAATTTGATAAAAGACGTTGCATTTTCAAGTCTTTGCTGATTAATTTAAAATCATTCCATGTGTCACCATGGTTATTTAGAACCATTGAGCGCAAGACCAGATCAGCCAAAGTCTCTGAGATTCAGTAACTGTGCTCAACTAACCGGAGATGAAAATTTTTCGCCCCATTGATTATGCTGCGGTTCACTACTCCGATTCTTATCGTCTCCAACTGGAATATGTGATAATCCATCCACTTTAGCCTTTCATCCCACACGCTGTTAGGCGCATTTGGTTCCGATGCTGTGGAGTCCGAATAAAGAAAAGAAACATAATGAGTAATACGACCCAATATAAAATTTGCCCTGCACTTCTTTAAAACAAAACTATGCTACAATTGATAGTATGATAACAACAACACCAACGACAATGAGACTTAAGATGTTACGCCATGGAAAACATACATGAGCTTGAAAAGGACGTTTTACAGAAACTGATTAATTCCAGATACCGTAGAGTCCATTTGATTGATTTCCAACATTGTCATAATTTTCATGCATTCTAGTATAGCACGTCCCTAGACTGAAGCTTAAGTGATTTACATTTGTGCACAACTGTGACTATTTTACAGCAAACTGTGAGGGACAATTTCGTCTAATTCTTGAAAGTTTAAATCTTTTGTGAAATTTTCTTTAACAAAGTCTTTTTGAAGCTCATGTTTGTTTTCTATGTCGCAACATCTTAAGTCCTATTTTCGTTGTTGCTGTTGTTATCTCATTATCTATTGTATGTATGCATGTATGTATGCAACTATGCATGCATGCATGTATGTAAGATGCACTTCTAATTCATAATGCGTTTTTAAGATAAGAACCTACAATTCGTAGGTGCGGGAGATAACAAGCTTACAACATACAGTACGCTGAGGTAAGCAGACAAGTTTTGAGTTCTTTCTTGAAATCGTTTAGATGTTCAGTTTTTCTGGTTTCTTCCGGCAAAGTGTTCCATGCAGTTACCGATGTGCGTGAGAATGCCCTAGACACCAGGATCGAGCCGAATTTGGACTGATTTGTGACATTGACCTTCTAGATGTCGTGGTGGCTTGTATTCGGTTATGAGGCTACGGAGGTAACAGAGATTGACCAGTACTCAGCGTCTTGTGAATTATCAAAACGACTTTGTAATGGATTCACAAATCCAGTACAAAGGTCCCAAGCTCGGCAATATTCGGGCAGACGATTCAGTGCCTCAGTGTGTGACTTGTGCAGTGGTTGTGGATCACCATCGAACGTCGTTATCGGACATGAAAAGACGATGTGTGATTTAGTTCGATCTTCTACGAAGTCACATGATCACTAATTGTGAGACTAATATCGAACAGGACATTTTGAAAGAAATGAAACCCTTAACAACTCTAATGGATTAAATACAACTATGCGTGCTCTTCCTATACTATGCGCAGCTGAATTTAAAGGGACGTTCCCAACTGCTGAGATTATGTTGCGAATTACCCTGTCGATGAAAGCGAGCAACTGTTGTGGGAGCAGGCAAAGCGTCTAAACTCGGCACGATTAACAAGAATGTGCTACAATATATATATACGTTAGAAATGGCACCATAAGGCGAGAGTCGCAGGCAATGCCCTGTAGGCACAGGCAATGCCCTTTAGTCGCAGGCAATGCCCTGTAGGCGCTCGACTGTGTTGGTGTCACTGACGCCTTATCTGCATAATACGTCCTCAGATTTTCGCGTAAATGTTCTCGATTAACGCTCATTTTAAATTCATAAGACTATTTCCAGGTGACCATGATCAAAGTTTACAGCAACTGGGCTGAAAATGGACCAGATTTAAAATTAATATTCAACTGCAGTCCTGCTTATCGCCGATTGGCGTGATTAGTGATTTATGTATGGTACTGCAGTTAGTTTTGTCAAAACAAATGTAGAATGTTTTCTATCGTCGACTCATTAATAAATGTATGGGCATTGGTCACGACTTAAAAAACTTCCAAACATGAGCATCAACATCGTCATCCAATGCTTACTTTAAATTAAATGCAGCCAATAAACAACTTGTCAGCTTTAGAGTAGTTGTTGATTTCATTTTAATGCGGAAAAGATCACTTTGTTCAATCAGATATCGTTACAGATAGATAATGAATGTTCCTTTCACACGATGAAGATGTTACACACTCACACGCATTAGGTCGTCGATCTTTTGCGCACCGAAATCTCTATGCACAGCCTGTATTCACGCCTCCCGTCTGTGTGTGTGCTGTTCATGCTAAATACTCGCTTATCGAAACCTCATCACCTCATTTTGAAATCTGATATCATTTGCGTGAGTGGTTTCTCACGTCAGATGGTTAGATACTCATGTGAATGACGCCGGTCTCGAGTCAGCTGTTTGCTATAATCAGATAACCACGGAAAATACACACTATTTCCCTACATGGTTATTATAACATTTCTTACCTGAATTGAAAAAACTGGAAGTATTCTAATAATCATAGGCGTCGATCACGGTCGGGACGGTCGGGACGGTCGGGACGGTCGGGACATGTCCCGACCAAATATTGCCATGGTCGGGACGTGGTCGGGACATGGTCGGGACATGTCCCGACCAAATTTTGGTTCATGTCCCGACAATGTCCCGACCATGTCAAGTCGGAATATTTCCCCGACTAAATTTTGGTAAACTTCCCTACCATGTCCCGACCGTCGCCACCTACATCGTCAAAATTGTTTTGTACCGCAGCCACCAGCCCCCCGCTCGTCAAAAAATTTTGGACCGCCGCCACCCCACCGTTCGTGGAAAATCTCGCTCGTCCCGACCAAATTTAAGAAAAAAATCGAGGTCACTGCTAATAATTATCCATGTAGGCTAGACGACTAGACCTTGATTAACGTTGGTGCCGCTTGTTGCACAACACAAACCGGTCACAGGTTTCCATTTTACTGGCACCAAAACGAATTTTTGGCTCTCAAAAATGAAAACTGCGAATCAAGAGTAAACAATTTTAAAGTGACATTTATTAATGTATGAAAAAGTTATATGTAATCTATTATGTGGAATTATGTAATATTTGAAATGCATAACCATCACATTTTCTAATTGTAGGGACATATATTGCTTTTGTTTCGGATGCTGCTAAGATGTTTTCGGATGATAAAGGAAATAAGCATTTCATCTGGTTGGTGAGAACTCTGATTGATTCTTACACGGGGATAGGCGCCTTGAATGTGAAGTGGACGTTGTATTACTTAGAGCTATTCATTCTACGGATCGGAAGCTACTTCTGCTAAGCTTTTCTGTAAACAATTTAGTTTCCATCAAATGACTTTTAAAATATGTCACTATTAATATTCCACGAACATTCCAATACCGCTACAACTTCAGTTTCCGGTAAGTTTTACATTACGATCTAGATTATGTTTTCGGAGGATGTTTAGGGGTTCCAGTCCATGACTTTGATTAGACACCAGTGAGCATCGGCATAGATCCATCAGGGACTGTGGGACACGACACCCTGTAATTTGTTTGGGGATGGGACGGGCCCCCAAAAAATCAGGGCTCTTTCTGAATCAATAATTCGTCACCATTCCAGTCCATTAATACTTAGCATAAAACCCTGCATAAAAACTAAACTTTGTAGCCATTAAAGTCATTACAGTGTAGAACGTCAAAACATTTTGTTCGCTTGGCTCGCATTATATTTTTAGTTATTTGTTGGGAATAGATCTGAATTCCAGCAATGAAACTACAGGTGCCTATACAGATTTACTAGATCAATTATACATGATATTGACTAGTGTCCATGCGATGGGCAGGACCAACCAACCGTGGCAATTAGCAGGCATTTGATTGATTTTTTCCTTCTGCTTCAACGCATAAGCGGGTCTAAATAAATCTGCAACGGCGCTTAATTTCAAATACGACATTTAAAATATAGCTTGTTTATATTGCACATAATTTTATTTCTTCCGTCTCCGAAAGCAGGTTTGTACCATGTTCATGAAGACCATAGTTCGTATAATTTCAACATTATGATCGTTGTTTTTCAATAATGATTAAATTTCTTTTTAATGCAAGAGTGAACCCTTCAGCAACGGGCTGCAAGGCGACTCCACAATATTTGTTTGTTGGGGTCCGACGGAATAGAATAATGTTCTATTTACATTAATCAGGCCAGTTTACATATAAATCACGATTGTTCCTCCCCGATAAACCATTCCTATTTCAGACCATTTATCTTCTCAATGGAAAAACTTCACAATCAAAGTAGGTAATCGAAGCCACATTCCATAGTTAGATTTAGCTAATTTATTGCTAAGCTTTAACTTACGCTAATACGCGTTACAGGTGTGAACAGCTTTTGCAGCGAGTCGTGCAAAGTGTTAAATAAAGTTGTCACTAAAGTGGAAAATAGTATAGGGTCCAGTTTACATATAGGCTTATTTTGAACAAAAAATCTACTACTAGCTTCTATTATAATGTCTATCATTATACGCAGCGACTACGAACAGGCTTCCGCCGCCGCTGTAATTACTCTCACTAATAAACAGACGACCAGTGACATGATCAAAGTGCAGACGCCACGGTCTGCTCAGCTGCTGCCCGGGTAGAGTGACGTAACCTAGGTGAGTCATCGATGGAGTGAACACGCGAATTTTGTCATTGTTGCAGTCTGCTACGAACACGTGATCACTCGTGTCTACAGCTAGACAGTAGGGATAGGACAGCTGTCCAGCAGCTGATCCTTCACGTCCACTGTATGACGTCACAACGCATCCCTCTCCGTCCACTATACACACGCGATGCTGATTTAGTGAGTCACGGCCCCAGCCGTGACTCACAACTAACTGACCAGTGGACAGTTCTATAGAGTGCTGTGGGTAGTCCATGCTGTCATCAAGTTTGATTTCTCTCATCAGTTCACCACGCGTTGTTTATTCCTGTATTATCTTAGTGCTGGGTAGAGTAACTAAAAGATTGCGATTTCGTGTTAGAGAAAGACCTACAGGCCATCGGTCATCTACTGACCAATTGGTGAGAGAATTGTCAGACAGTTCAACTCTGTGAATGAATGCAGGACCCAAGTCACTTATGTACAGACAGTTATGATGTGCACAAGCGACGAGGCCGCAGGGGTCATTCATATCTTGGACAATCACGTGACCTGTCTCAGTAAAGTCTGATGTGCTATAAATAGCTACCTGCTGTGATCCACTGCGTACAACGAAGAGTTGAGAGTCGAGAGTTGCTATACCGTGTATCCCTTTATCCTGCTTCTGCATCATATGAGCGATTGTAGTTTTGTTCACTAGCGCCGTTACCCTTCTCTTTTCTGACAAACAAATCAGTGATTTTAGTTACAAAATGTTAACCCATATGATATATTACAAAGAAAATTAAGTCCGTATCTGGCGGAGTATGTTTCCCAACAACTTTGTTCAACTCGACCGATTGCTGTTAACGTTGTACGTTCCATAGCGCTGAAATTTCCCATATTCTCGACCCAAAATCTGATAGTAACGTATTTTCAGCGAACAGTAATATGTGATATGTAATATCTAACAAAGAGATATACATTTTTTAGAGGAATGGCGAGAAAGGCCTGACGCCGGGTTATTCGAAACGATGGCTCCCCAGCCATAGGCATAGTATGTGAACAAAAATAGACGGGCGTGGGGTCACCCCTTCCCCATTCTCTCTCCCAATGTAAAGCTTTTTCGCCGGAGGATAATCATGTACACTGCTAACAAAGGGATATAAATTGGATGAAGACGGCCGAGAATGGCGAAGGAACGGACACTGAGTCCGGGACCCGTGAGGGGGTGGATGGTTGGGCGTTTGGGAGCGAGGAGAGAATTGATATGAAGTAGTGTTATTCAGCCCGTGGGCTAGGGTGGCAGAAAATTATGAGCGGGAGACTGGAGGGCGTGAGGGGAAGGGAGGTGGGACTAAGGAGAATTTTGCCAAGTCCGTTGAAGCCGGGTATGACAGTTTCATACATGCGGCATTATAACAACTATGCCTAATATACAAAATGATAGCGCCTTCTAAAGCAGCTTACTGTAAAGAGAGAACGCCGCCGATTAACCTACAAATAAGGTCATGCCAAAACGTGATTTATTGTTAATTATTTTATTTGAAACACTCTATTTTCTGATAACAATTTTTTTTCCTATTTCACTAGCAATTGTACTGTTAAATTTCAATTATGTCGGTTCAAGTGACATATTACTGCCAACTTCTGATATTACTAAGAGCTGACGAGATGGTTTTATTCAGTTTTCAAGAGCAACGCGATTACCTTTTAAACCATTGGGGCATATTTCTGAGTTGCCTGGCGAGGAATAGTGCATGGCGCATTATTAATTTATTTACATCAAGCTTTGATACTTTTTACGTAAAATTTACATATTACATCTTTATTATCCTTACGTAGCGGAGCGAGTTAATAGTGCTTGCTGTTTGACACCGAACGGTCCTAAACGCCCCCTGCTAACGCTGGGAAAATATCGTGGGTCTACCGTGGGCTGTCGTCACGCTTGACTGAGCACGTTGGTCACGCTTGACTGGTCGTTGGCCGCATATTATCAATGAACTATTGAGCGTGCTGAAGTGCAATTATGGGAAATACCCACGTACTGACCTATTGGCAACATTCACTGAATTCTACAGCGACGATGAAATCGAAACTGCAAAGACCGCTATAATCGAATATGCAGAAAAGTGTTCTACTAAGTTGGATGAATTGAAGAACATTAAACCTCGTGTTGGTGATGGGCGATGCAAACGTAACGCTGAAGATATCTTCAATGTCTACACGGCGCTGGACTCTAAGAAGATTAAGCTTCCTCCAATCTTTGCAGCTGATACAAACCGTATCCCATCACTACGTGACATCGATGTCAGTAACATTTCATCAAAGACCACTGAGGTCGGGAGCATGCCAGCCGCTGAGATCCAGACACTTGGTCAACAGATCAGAGGTGGACTCGGTGACCTGAAGTCGTCATCTTATCTCGTTCTCAGTGAAGTCAAGTCGTCCGTGCAGTCCGTGACGTCTGACGCCGTGCAAGGCCATCAAATCGACGTCCAATGACGCTTAGGAGATTATTGCCAAACAATGCCTGGATTTGACCTCTATGAGCACTGTGGTCGCTGACATGAAGTCCGTGGCGAAACAGATGGAGTCGTGTGCTGACAAGCTACTTACTTCATCAACTGCGTTAGGACTCTCAGATTCTAACCCGCGGATTACTGTGATGAACAATAAAAAGAATAATTCGAATACTGCCACCGATTCATCGAGACGTAAGATAATCGGTAGTAGGAAGGTTGACGGTGCCAGTGCCACTAAGCTGTCAGCTTCAGTGTCCAATAGCTCATGGCATGTCTTTATTGGCAAGCTGTCAACTGACACCACGGAAGATGATCTGAGGGATTATTTAAAGGACAATGGCATTACGGTATCAAATATTTCCCGGATTAAAGCGACGCAAAAATGGCATGAAAAGAGTGCTGCGTATAAAGTCTCTGTACCAGCTGCCAACAAGGATGACGTCATGAGCGCTGACTTGTGGCCCGATCATGTTGAAGTGAGAGATTGGTTCTTCAAACCCCGTTCATGATGGCTCAACAACCATCATGAACGTCAAAAAATGAAGTCATCAAAACATTAAGTTTTGATGACTTAAAAATGTGTACTTGCAGTATGCATGGATTCAATAATGGTCGTCCATTACTTGTATCCCTGTGTTGACATATTATTCTTCTTCAAGAACACTGGCTCCTATCGTGTGACCTGTATAAACTTAATAATATAAATGATGATTTCAACTGCTATGCTGTATCTGCCATGGATGGGAAGTTGTCTAGTGGCATACTAGTTGGTAGGCCGTTTGGTGGCGTTGCTGTCATGTGGAAGAAACATTTATCTAAATATATTAAAATTCTTGATCATGATGAGTGTGGGAGGTATATTGTACTTCAATTTTGTGTCGATAATTTTAGCTTAAACATTCACTCTGTATATTTTCCATGTAATTCAAATAATCATGAATACATAGTGGACGCAAGCAATGTAATTTCTAAAAATGAGTTTAATCTAAATAATAATTCAAATTGTAGAAATATTCTTGCTGGTGACTTTAATTTTGAATGTATTGATGGTGTAGCTGGTTACGATCTATTTAAAAGTATTATTTCTACTTACAGTTTGACGTGTTGTGATAATTACAATTCTAGTAATGTGAAATACTCTTATTGTCATGAAACACTTGGACATTACTCACTTTTAGATCATTTCTTTGTTGATAGAAATAGTAAAGATAATGATTGTTGACTACCAGATCTTAGACAATTGTTACAAGGTTAATTGTTCAGATCATCTTTCTGTTAGCTCTTCTATATATATTGACTCACTGACTGTGCCTACAGACTGCAAGCCTAAGCAGACAATATATCGAGAACGATGGGATAAAGCTGACCTAGATTTGTAATATCAACTCACTGGCCAGTTTCTACAATCAATTCATGTTCCATATGAAATTTTACAATATTCTTGTATGATGAATGATAGGAATGGACATTGGACAGATCTATTGTAGAGTTTTTGCTATTTCTGTTTTTCCTGCCAGTCACATTTGTGTTGCGTTACGTTGTTTGGTCGTACTCTCGGATCTCGCGAGATTTGTACGACTATGTACGACCCCTGAATTATTGTCAGCGTGGTGAAGTGTGCTGTGTTAGTCAAGGAGTTCGTTCGTAGCTGTGGAACTGAGCAGTACAGTAGACTCGTTGAAGAAGTCAGTGAAGTCGCCGTGGCAGTAGTCAAGTACACGTGTGCTGACCGTTGTCGAGCAGGAGCCGTGGAAGGATTGACTGGGGGCTGGGCGGGCTGTGGACTTGCTGTGGTGTGGCGGGACTGTAGTTGTGTCGCCGTCAAGTAGAAGCTCCTATATCGTAGTTATAGTAGTTGCGCCTTGTAAGTCCATTAGACTGAGTTGCATAAGTTTAGCTGTAGTTGCGTGAGTTTAGGACGAAGTAGTCTGTTGTCATCGTCGGGATTTGTAGCGTGATCGTCCTGCAAGGAGACTCTTGTGCCAGAACTTTCCTTCTTTGTTCGAGTAAGACATTGTCGTAATTTAATGACACTTGTTTGTTTAGTTTATGTTAACGTTCTATGTTACCGTTCACGTAATAAATACTTGTTTATTCACTAGATCGGTGTAGTTCTGTTAGTT
>JAQFYQ010001555.1:0-13098 GCA_034694885.1 Buchholzia appendiculata | reverse complement strand
AACCTGGTATTTTTACACCCACCTGGTATTTTTAACCTGGTGTTAAGTGTTAACCTGGTAGCCTACTCACAAGAATAACCCATTAAATCATAGTATTTAGTAACGCTTAATATTTATGGAGCACATATATGATATTTTCAGGTGTTATTGGGTTTCATATTATTACAGCAAAATGTTTGTAGTGAAGCATGGCTGAGTCTTTTATAATGCTCTTGTGTAAGCTGGCTACATTTGAATTTGTATTCCTAGTTTGGACATAAATTCCATTTTGAAATGGAACGTTCTTGATCTTTTTGATCTCTATTTGATCATTCTTCAAATAATTTGTTTGAACAATACTTTATTTAGCGACCTCTACATGCGTTGCAATGTTTGTGTAGCAAATTTTTATTGCTACTACTTTCGACGTTGTGTTCAATTATGGAATATCAGAGATGTGGTTATGATATGTTGGCATTGTTAGTAAATGACAAGTGTTTAGTTTTTATATATTACATTCAGATTTTTTGCTTATGTAATGAAAATCACATTAATTACACTCATCGTCATCATCATTGCCAACAGCTTACAACAGTTTATCGTTGTTAGGTTTGGATAGATGTCTAGAAAGGTTCAGACGTAGGAGTAGATGTTGGAATAGAATAGATGTTAGAGATTTTACATTGCTACACTGTACTACTGTAACATATTCACTCTTCCTGCTGACACTGAATAACAAGGTCTACAAAACTGTACACATGTCAGAGTATGTTTTATTTAATCTTTTTATACTGTAGATAATGACTAACTCTAGTAGTGATATATAACCTCTCCCTTTACTCTACTTGTGTGTGCACAGATAATAACTCTCAGTCGAGCAGTGACATACAACCTCTCTTTGCGATGTCTGGAGATGGAAAGACGGAAGTGTCCATTCCTCTCGTCTTCCTCTTCTACAGTGAGGCACAGAAACTGCGCAATGCTCTCGTGCGACATCCGGACCTCGTGCTGTACATCGGAGATAAAGCGAAGAATCCTCGTGAGTCTCTCGAGCAGACTAACTCGCTCCTTTCTTGTGTTCATAATGGTGATGCGCTCAGTTTGTGACTGCTGTTGGGGTCTACAGACAAATTGACAGGTCGCCACTTCGTCGAGAAATACTTGACCTGTGCAATTTTGTGTTGAAAGTTAATTAGGTGGGGCTCCCGAGTGAATAGCTAAGGGGTTCAACCCAATCTCCATGAAGTTGTACTCTGTCTCTAGTGTAATGTGTAGTAATATTTGAATAATTGTTTACAGTGTATTTTGTTGTGTTTTGCTGAGCAGTATTAGAGCAGTATTAGAGCAGTATTAGAGCAGTATTAGAGCAGTATTAGAGCAGTATTAGAGTAGTATTAGAGCAGTATTAGAGCAGTATTAGAGCAGTATTTGAGCAGTTTCTGATTGTGTAACCGCTTCGGCTGTTATTTCCATGGCAACAACAGCGTTTCAATGAATGAGTTACAATTTGGTTGCGGCTAGAGTTTTATCTGAAAAACTTTTTGTCAGCGTTGAATTTGTGATTTGTTTTCTTTTTTAAAGTCATTTTTATTACCACTTTTTAGTACCTTGTCATTATATACCTCTGGAGGTTTGCTCCTGCAGTGTAGAAAATTGTCGGAGAACCAGTATTCCTGTACATTGTACGTGTACCAACATTCCTGTACATTGTACATGTACCAACATTTCTGTGTATTGTACATATATCAACATTCCTGTGTATTGTACATGTATCAACATTCCTGTACATTGTACATGTACCAACATTCCTGTGTATTGTACATGTATCAACATTCCTGTACATTGTACATGTACCAACATTCCTGTGTATTGTACGGGTACCAACATTCTTGTGTATTGTGCATGTTCAGAGGAAGTCCTGATACAGACCCTAATGGCTCACAAAGGAATTGGAGTGTCCGAGCCCGAGGGAGAGAAACCAGCCGAAGAGTTTGTACAGTACGAGGCTTCGACGGGCAAGGTTTACCGAGCTCGGTCCTTCGGTGATACGATCAACGTCGAGGTGCTTTCCATGTCTGGTGACAGCGCAAGCAGCAGTGACGCCATGGAGGGTCAGGTAGGATAGAGCACTGATGGAGGATTGACTTGGATGTAAACTGATGTCAACCCTGCGTTTGTTTATAATCCTTACTGTTGATCTGCAGTTTAAGAGTGAAACACCTTTTTAATCTGCTATCGGTTATTTATTAAATGGCTAGATCTGTAGTTTCATTTGTTTTTACGTAGCAGTAGACAGTGGCCCTTATGTAGTAGTATGATAGAGTCTTAGCTTGTTATTATTATATTTATTATTAAAAACAACAGTACATCATTACGATTTGAAACAAATTCTGAGGCACAGTCTATGCATTACGATAACTGACAAGTAGTATATTATTTTTATTATTATTATATTGAATTGTGAACTTATCTCCGACTGCTATTGTTGCACAGGTCAAGGATCTGATATCAAAGCTGGTGTCGAGCATCAAGCTGGACCGTCTGCTTCCCTGGGTTAGATCAAGATCCACACAACATGGCGCACAGAGTGAAGGCCATCTGGCGGCGGCTAGGGAGCTCAGCCGTCAGATACGACTTGTTCACGACGGGGGAGCAAGGCAGAGGGAGGCAGGTGAAGCAGCAGATTCTAGTGTACAATCTGTGGGTGGTGGAGAGCCAGGAAGTGATGGCTCAGGTGATAGTGTTGATGGCAGTGGAGAGCATCAGAAGAGTGATGACAAGGTTACAGACGAAGGTCACAGACCCTCGGAGAGTGCGGGAGGCGATACCGAGCAGGGGAATAACCAGGATACCACCGTTGAGTCTAGCAAGACTCGTGCTGATGATGTTGAGAAGCAAGACGTGGATGAGTCTCATGAGAAGAGAGAACTTGCAGCCCATCCAGCTGAGAGAAGGGAGGAAGAGAGCAAGGAGAGAGAAGTACAGAGAGAACGACTCATCCGATCGGTCTTCACTGAGTTCATCCTGCTCCTGCAAGAGTGTACGACTCTGAGTCGCGTTGATAACCTTGTGCAGACCATGAGTGCCCTGGCAAGGCTCACCGAGAAGGTCTTCACGGACGGCTTCATGGACTACGGCGCCCAGACAGAGGCGGTGCTCAGCAGTCTGTCCGAACGACTCAATGTCAAGGCCGAGTGTCTGATACAGCAGGATGAGCCGTCTACCGACTCATCAGGTAAAGTTGACACGGGAAATAGCATCGATTCGGAAGCAGAGAAAGCACAGAGAGAAAAGGTGACTGTTTTCAGTGATGGATCCGCTTCGTTTAGCATCTCTTTCGGTCAGATGCATCCATCAGGTCAGACAGTAAAGAGCGAGTCATTAGGGGAAGCGGCAGGAGGAGGAACTATACAACTGCAGCAAGGTGGTGAAGACATATCAAGTCAGTTCAACGACGTACTCGACACTTTTGTCAACATTCATCTCAAACAACTCCTCAACGACATTCCATCGGCACTGTCAGAGAAAGAACGTTCGTCTGTTGACCAGTCAGAGGAAGCAAGGTCACCAGGCAGAGATGAAGATGAAGAGATGAGTTCCAGGAATGAACATGATCAGACGGCTTCTCTTCTGGAGGCTGCTGTCCGACGAAGGCTCAACGTCCCAGACGATGTGCTCACGGCTCCGTCGTGGATGGATGTCAAGGTTGGTCACGTGACCGTTCATTCGGACGGAAAGATCTACATCGGCCTTGGAGACGGATCAGCGTTAGACGAGCTCGTAGAAATACTGGCGCTACCTGGCGATTCGCTGAACAGCCCTGAGACTTGTGCTAGTACTGCTTACTTGGCAGGGGTCATTCAGCCATCATCCTCTTCTTCTACCTGCTCTTCTTCTTCAAGAACGAAATCTTTCTTGGACGTTGTGTTGAGTCCAAGCAGTGACAAGTCGCACCAAATCGACCAGCTGTCTTGTGGATCTGTTGATTTGTCACAAACTGAGCAGATGTTCCATGATCAAAGACAATCTGATCAGTCTCAATCCAGTGCTTACATTCGTTCATCTGACCTCGATGCAAATGGTTCACCTGACCAAGATTTTGCTTCACCTGACCCAGATTTTGCTTCACCTCACCCAGATCACGTCGACCGTTCTCTGGAAACTACTTCACAGTGTGCGATGTCCGAGTCCGAGGAAACGACTCGGTTCGGCAGCGTTAACTCAGATGATCACGCCTCGTCATCTGATTATCATCATCACGACATCTCCGAGCTGACAGATCAGAGGACAGATCCTTCAGGGAGTGATCAAGGTCACTCTCATCCGCAGAGTTTCCACTCGGAGAGCTTGGATCCCAGAGCGTTCAAGGTCGATGTGCCTCCGTCCAGTGTTCAGTCCTCAGATGACTCGTCTGAACAAGACTCTATAAGGTCAGGGTCAAGGACTAGTAGCCCGGTGATGAGCGACCAATCAGGTGTCTTTGATCCACCGCCACCTGGCGATTTGTGATGAACACTTTCTCATAGTCTTATTTAATTTCTGTATATATACTGTAATTATGAATAGATTGTCATATATCATTGCTCATTGTAGTAGCAATGTAACAAGCTCATTAGGTAATTATACAATGGCTTGTATTGAATATTGAGCAACAGCAGTTATCAGTGCTGCCAGTGACGTTGCTGAGAAAGTCCCAGAGAGTTTTGCGTTCTCTTCCTTCTGCTCGTTTTTCGTTTCTGTGGGTATAGCTAATTATTCGTTCACTTTCCTTGATTTTTGTATAATAATAATTTGTCAACAATTGGCATAACAATAACTCCTTATTATTTGCCAAGTTTTCAAATGACGTTAAGTCATTGATATTATATAATTCAGATTCTTTCACTGTTTTTTCAGTTACGATTAATAATATTCTGTGTGATCTGTGGAAAATGTAGAAAACTGCCACGGCATAGCCCGGTAGCTTTACCGTGGGCCCGCATGCAATTAGCCTATTATTTGTAACTTTTACAGGGTTAAAGTTAGGGTTTATAGGGTTCAAGGTAGGGTTTATAGGGTTCAAAGTAGGATAAGGGGTTAGGGTTAGGGCAGCAATTAATTAATTTTGACTATAGCTGTACTATTTCGTACAATAGCTGCATGACCTATTTTGCAACTGCATGCGGGTACACAGGAAAGCAGCCCGGTAGAGAGTGCATATTGTAAGAGGCGACTAAAGGTTAGTAGTCTGATCGAGCTGTAGCACGTGTGTTACGGCGAGTACCATTCACTGTCACGTTCTCTCATGGCAGTCGGATTAATCTGTGCTTACCGTCATTACGCGAACATACAGCAGAATAATTTTCTCTGATGAGGAGACATCATCCCATTCCCGGTACGGGTTGTCGTCAGCATGGGGATGTGGTCATAAAAATTCAGCCATAATCAGCCCCCAGGGACATTAATTAAAGCCTGTGCCAGCACAGACATCTTATGAAGTGAATAGTACACTATGAATGGGCGACGGTAATTTAAGTGTTAGAATGGAATGTATTAGTAGGATTGATGACCGAGGGCTGGAGTGATTATGGATGGTGGCAGAGATGGGTTGGTGTAGGAGAGTGGGAGGGATACTGAGGAAGGCGGGGTGGTAGTGGTGTGAGGGATAATGTGGAAGGTAATGGTGAGAGGAGGATGGGAGGGATTATGAGGGAGACAGGACGGTAGAGGCAAGGTGGGGGATGGGAGGCATAATGAGGGAGACAGGACGGTAGAGGCAAGGTGGGGATGGGAGGCATAATGAGGGAGACAGGACGGTAGAGGCAAGGTGGGGGGTGGGAGGCATAATGAGGGAGACAGGACGGTAGAGGCAAGGTGGGGATGGGAGGCATAGTGAGGGAGGTATTGGTGAGCGAGGGTGGGAGGCCTAGATTACCTCTTGTGAGAAGAATCGAGTTAAGCGTTGGCTACAGTCATACCTGCATAGAATTTAATCATTGAATTATTTATTGATTTTTATTTTAGATTTCAGGTGATTGTGTATTGGAGCTAATATGTAAGCTAATACTGCATATGTCAATTACATGTGTGTGTGTATTTGCGTCATCAGGTTACGTTATCCATTTACAGCTTATCATCCGATTTGTTTAGCAATAATTTGTTTTGTTTTGTTATTAAATTTTGATTGGTGACAATGATATGTCGAGTTTTTCGTTGTTATTTGCTTTGTTGTTAAAACTGAGGTAGGTTTTAGTTATGGGGGGAGGGTGAAATGGGTTGTGGAACTGTTATGTGTGGGGGTTATGTGAGGTAGGTTCCAAGTGATGTGGGGTGGGGTGGAAAGGGTTATGCCTTGGTGACATTGATCAGAGATCAGTCAATGAATGCAACAGAATGCTTGGTTTCCTGTATTTAACATGTGCAGTAATGATTGCCGAATTAGGAGTGACCGAATATGTCAGTCGTTAGCGTTCACGCCTCGCAGTGAAGAGGTAGAGGGTTCGCCTCCCTGCAACGACTAATTGTGTTCAGTAGAAAATCTTGGCAAATTTTTAACACTCCATTGCCTGTACGCGAAGGACCTTTGGCCGCCCACCCGTGCTCATCTGGCCTAGTGGATCGGTGGTTCAAGTCATACATAGTAATACATAAGACAAAATTACCATCGCTAGGACCTGTCTTCGGACAGAGCACTATCATCATCATCATCATCATCTTCATCATCATCAATAAACAAAACAACTTGTATACAAAAGACTAGTATAATGTGGAGTGTACTAAAGCTTAATACTAAGTATACTGTAATACAGACATCTAGTATAATCTATTACTACATGTATCCAAGTATTAAGTACAGTTTACCATACTTATTACAAAATACACTGTACTACACATACTGCACAATGGTAGATTATCCAATTCATTACATAATGTGTATTACATGTACACTGCTTTACGTACAGTACAATGTACACTTGTACATCTAGTACACTGTACTGTACACATGTACACACTTTAGTACACTGTACACTCTCTAGTGCAGTGTACACTCTCTAGTACACTGTACACTCTCTAGTACACTGTACACTCTCTAGTACACTGTACACTCTCTAGTACACTGTACACTCTCTAGTGCACTGTACACTCTCTAGTACACTGTACACTCTCTAGTACACTGTACACTCTCTAGTACACTGTACACTCTAGTACACTGTACACTCTCTCTGTACTAACCCGTAGTCATGAAGTACTCTTTGTCCATAGCGATGGCACAGCCTACAAGTGTCGGAGAGAAGAACGACTGTCCAGTCAACTCTACCCTCTGCTGCTCATGGTCGGCCATCTTTAACCAGGTGTACCTAGACATAGGCAAGCAGACAAGCAAGGGTACAAACAAGGGTACCTAGGCATAGGCAAGCAGACAAACAAGGGTACAAGCAAGCGTACAACCAGGTGTACCTACACACAGGCAAGCAGACAAGCAAGGGTATAAGCAAGGGTACATGCAAGGGTATGAGCAAGGGTACATGCAAGGGTACATGCAAGGGTACATGCAAGGGTACAAGCAAGGGTACAATCAAGGGTACAAGCAAGGGTACAAGCAAGGGTACACGCAAGGGTACATGCAAGGGTACAAGCAAGGGTAAAAGCAAGGGTAAAAGCAAGGGTACATGCAAGGGTACAAGCACGGGTACAAGCAAGGGTAGGGGCAAGGATATAAGCAGGGGTACATGTAACGAGACAATCAGCGATGTAGGCAGAAAAGGTTAAACTAAGACAGAACACAGCGAACCGCCGTTGTATACGACGTCTTTCATTCAGTTGGACTACCAACTAGTCAGTTCTATGTGAAACGTTGGGTAACTGTGATCCGAGTAATGTTGTCAGACAGAAAATTGAGATCATTTGGGCTTGTGGAAAGAAAGAATGACTGTGACTTGATTAAGGCATGCCAGTTCCTGGCAATAAATGCAAAAGCCGAAAGACCTGTATGTAACATCTGTGAACCGATCTTACGAAATTAGGATTGATGGCAGAGGATGCACATGACAGTGATTCGTGGAAAACAGACATTAATGGAGAAAACTTCGAAACTCCGACACCAAAAACTGACGACTTTCAAATGATGATCAAGGGGATACCTTGCGAAGACAGTCAGCCCAACCGAAGCACATCTCTTAGCCAAGTGAGGAGTAAGCGGAAAATAATTCACCTTGATCAGTGTGAAAGATTCTACAATGTGGAAAATCTTCTGTACAGCAACACGATAACTGGACCACAATTGATGTCCAACAATTAGAGCACAGAAACAAGCGAGTTATAGAACTAGAGCTGTACCTGAGATCCCAGCTCAGTGAGCCCTTGAAGTAGATGGCAGGCGCCGTGTATTCCAAAGTCTTTGAGTCAACTCCATCAATGAAAGGTTGAACGATCTGTCGAGGATTCCTTCTTAGCTCGTCCAGCATTGGCTCCAGCCAGCCCACGTTCACCTATCACAAGGCACGACACATAATAGAATTACAAACAAGGACCACGCCTACTAACTCAAGTAGCTAAGTGAAACACTATAAAATGTAATGGTAGACACCAGGACCTGAGCAGTACATAGGGCTATCACTGCTCGATGGCAAACACATGTCCTTATTTTAATGTAGTCCACATTATCCACATTAGCTTAGATTAATTAGCCACATTAGCTTCGATTAATGAGCTACATTATTCACATTAGCTTAGATTAATGAGCTACATTATTCACATTAATAGCTTAGATTAATGACTTATATTATTCACATTAGCTTACATAAATTAGCCACATTAGCCACATTAGCTTAGATTAATTAGCTACATTAGCTTAGATTAATGAGACACATTAGCCTAGACTCTTCAAGCCATAAACTCTCACATGCGGCTTGTTTGTTAGAGCAGCTGATCTGATCGTAACAGTATAGTTAACAAGTGCATCTAAATATTGCAGATATTTATTAGATCTGAAGATATCTTAAACTTGTTAGAAATTCTAACATCGGCGACAGACAATTGTTAGAATTAATTGTAAAAACTTCACAAACTCCACGAAAGCCAATTTACAATCTATTTCTGCTGCCCCTGGCAACCTCCGTGTTGACACTCCAGATGCTTTCTGGACCGTCTCTTCACGGTGTCCACAATTAGATTTCTCGCGAGGCATCGGCTTCGATTCCATACCTACATGCTGGTCACGTGACATTTATTAGTATCATCATAACGATACTATTTCTGTCTTTATGGTATTTATAGTCGAAACTTGAACCAGGCGACGCTTACAAGCAGGAGTTTCATCGATGTAGGCCGATATGATAGTAGTTGCAAGACAGAGCACCAGCTTGTGAAATATTACAGGAGAGAGAGAGAGAGAGAGAGAGAGAGAGAGAGAGAGAGAGAGGGGGAGGGAGGGAATCTAAGGCAACAAGTAGATAGTGAGGGCAACACAAGGTAACAAGTACAAAGAATACATGAAGAGAATAGAATTAGAAGGCCACAAGAACAAATTGAGAATAAGGTAACGAGTACAAAGGAAAGAGAAAAAGAGGTAACAAGCATATAACGGGATTGAAGTGAATAGAAGGTAGCAAGTACAAAGAGAAGTGAAGAGGATGAAAGGTAACAAGAGCAAAGAGAAGTGAAGAGGATGAAAGATAACAAGAGCAAAGAGAAGTGAAGAGGATGAAAGGCAACAAGAGCAAAGAGAAGGCAGCCTTACCTCAGTGTGCGCATCGAGGAAGATGATGGTGTCCGCTTTGGCTCTCCGTGCCCCAATCATCCTCGCCACGATCAGTCCACTTCTCTCCGTGTGTCTGATGATGGACACCTTGGGCAGGAGCTTGATGTACCGATCCAGGGGGTCCTTGAGAGGTGCGTCATAGCTCATGTCATCCACTACACAACAACCAATCAACGGCTAGAGATACGTCGTTCAACCAATCAACGGCTAGATATAAGCACACGTGACTGCGTTCAACCAATTAGATTCTAGATATACGCACACGTGACTGCGTTCAACCAATTAGCGTTTAGTCAACCATAAACGTGTCATCATTCAACAAATCATCGTCTAGCTAACGATAAGCATGGCATCATTCAACCAATCAACGTCTTGTTATACACACACGTGACATCATTCAACAAATCAATGTCTAGATATGCCCACACGTGACATCATTCAACCAATTAACGGCTAGAGATACGCACACGTGACGCCATCCAACCAATCAACGTCTAGCGGACAATAAACATGGCATCATTATACCAATCTGACATCATTCGACCAATCACCGTCCAGCTACACATGATTCAACCAATCTGCGTCAAGACGTCACAGGTGAAGCAACCAATCAACATCTTTGAATCACAGCTCGGACAACCAATCAACAACGTCGTTACAATTGAATCATCCAATCAACGCCGAGGCTAAATGTGCACATGAATAAAGTAAACCAATCGTGAATAAAGTAAACCAATCATGAATAAAGTAAACCAATCGTGAATAAAGTAAACCAATCGTGAATAAAGTAAACCAATCATGAATAAAGTAAACCAATCATGATTAAAGCAAATCAATCATGAATAAAGTAAACCAATCATGATTAAAGCAAATCAATCATCAATAAAGTAAACCAATCATGAATTAACTAAACCAAACGGGTTAAATCATAATGACCTGAAATGAAAGCAACGGAGAACATGTACACAAGAACATGAACAAGTTGTTCACGTTCCCAATGACCAGTAGAATTTGTACTTTATAAGATTGTCAACAATTAAATCACAGATTAATAGGGATATCCTATAATTTTAAATTATAATTTTAATATGAAGAACATCAAGTCGTTTGATAAACAGATAAATACCTTTACAGACTCGTCCACCTTTATAATTAACTATTTCACAAAACACACAGAATTCTACCGGATATTCCGTTCTGAAAGTTTTCATTTTACATTTTCTGTTTATACGAAGGACATATTACTTCCGAAGGACATATTACTTCCGTCCAGGTTTTCATTTGATCAAACAAAATTAATAGATCGCACACAAATAACAAGAGCCCTGAGCTGCACGCGTTCTGAGGAAAATTAATTCTTCAAAGATGCATTTCTAGATTGATTTCACACGAAAGCCCATCATAATGTCAATAACCTCCTATGAAAAGGTATTTATTACTATTCTATTAAAACTATTCTTGTATGTCAGTATTTATAAAGCTCTTAGCTGTTGCGTAAATCCAGATCACAGGAAGGATTGCACATCCACTTGAGCACATCTTTGACGCAAAGAGAGATCAAGCTTATCCTCCGTGGATATCAAATTCTTGTGCATCACTGCTTTCTCTTCGATAGAGACAACGTTTGCTAGGCACTAAAAGCTTTTGCAAAGCAGTGTCAATTTCACAAGTATGTCGAAACCATTGCATAGCTATGTCAAATAATTCTGACACATTGTTTGCATAAAACTTGCAATATTTAGTACTTGAAATTAGCATGTCGAAACCATTGCATAGCTATGTCAAATAATTATGACACATTGTCTACATAAAACTTGCAATATTTAGCTTACTTGTATTCAACTCAGTTTTCAATTATTGAGTACTTTACATGAAAACTTGGTTGCTAAATCGCTCAATTGCGTCTGTATTTATGACTCGCAGAATTTCATACAAGTTTTCTAGTTTCATTCTATATAGCATCAAGGTGATGACGATGATGAAGGTGATGACGATGATGACGACGACGATTATAATGGGAAAGATCAATAATATATACAACGACGTTTATGTCGATGACAAATGAATTCTTATTGTGACGAATTCGACTGTGATGACTGCAATAGCGACAAAAAGTCTAAATCTGTTTTCACCGGCATCTCATTAGTACACTGAGCATGATGACTAAAGCAAGAAAGGGCAGCGTCAAGCTCAAGTTTCAAGTTCGTCACGTTTGCACTTGAATTCCACGCGACTACTGCAAGCTACTTTACATATCCCGTCCACAGGCAGCAATGACCTACTTGCATACATAACTGGGTCAAACAGGAAACTCGATCACAGCAACAGCGTCTAATCTAATCAATTAGCAGGGGAACTCAGCTTGCAAGTTGTGGATCAAAGTCTTCTAGAATTATATGAGACTGTCAGACTCGCCACGCTCATCAAGAGATTCATAGCATGAGAGTTGGCGGCAGGAAGGACATCCGACCGTGAGTTGTTGCTCTATTACACCAAGAGTCAACAGTGAACTCAGACAGTTGCTCAACTCCTGCATGTTCCAGCACAACTGTCCAGCATTGTCAAGGCACAATTAGAGAAGTCTGACTTGTGGAAAAACGTGACGTTAAACGGTCAAGACGACAGTGATGACAGTGATGACAGTGATGACAGTGATGACAGTGATGACAGTGATGACAGTGATGACGCGACGACAACGACGAAGATGTAGATTATCCGACACTTTGACTGAACGATATCCGCTCAAGTACCAAGTAATACGCCGTGAATACGGCACGTCTACCAACACGCACGATTACCTCGACACCATCACTGAATCACTGCCACACCACATTCACTGAGTGAGTTTCACAATCACTGGGTCACTTCCACAGTCACTGGGTCACTTCTTGAGTCACTGGGTCACTTCCACAGTCACTGGTCACTTCCACAATCACTGAGTCACTTATTTAGTCACTGAGTCACTTCCACAGTCACTGGGTTACTTTCACGATCACTGGGTCACTTTCACGGTCACTGGGTCACTTTCACAGTGACCGAGTCACATCTATCAGCCGAAGCACAGCCAGGGATACAACTAGGACCAGTCGAGAAACAGAGCCAGACAAACCAACAGACAAACCAACAGACAAATAGACATACACTGTCAATGTACAAAGATAGGGACAGACATATGAATGCAAGCAAAGAGAATGAGACAAGCATTGAGAGAGGGACACAGGAATTGAGAGAGGGACACAGGCATTGAGAGAGGGACACAGGAATTGAGAGAGGGACACAGGAATTGAGAGAGGGACACCGGCATTGAGAGAGGGACACCGGCATTGAGAGAGGGACACAGGCATTGAGAGAGGGACACAGGCTTTGAGAGAGGGACACCG
>JAQFYQ010001554.1:0-13100 GCA_034694885.1 Buchholzia appendiculata | reverse complement strand
TCTCTCTCTCTCTCTCTCTCTCTCTCTCTCTCTCTCTCTCTCTCTCTCTCTCTCTCTCTCTCTCTCTCTCTTGTAATGCAAGCATCAAACATGAATCTTTAAATTTACAAAAAACATTGTCGATGCCGTACAGTGCTATTTAAACCAAATACAGGTAGATATCCGCAGAAGATTTGCAAATTATGCTATGCTAGAATGCATCAGTTTTATTCACACAAAAAGAACTAGTTTGATTGATATTATAATTACAATTATTGTATCAATCGCTTCTGGTTTGCTCTGGATTAGCACAAATCCGAGAGCAGTGCGCGGCGTGGTTCACAAGATGCAGGAACTCTGTTGTCAGCGCCGCGCTGTCACGACGCCGCCTCACGGGTAAAAAACAAACTATTCTAGTATCTCGTTCTATCGCATTGAGCGCATTTCATTGTGTGATTAAACATGTTTACACTACTTTCCCACTGAGATGTTATCACACAATAAATTGTTATTTCAGCTTGTCTAAGAATATGTTTTTTTTCAATGTGAGGAGTTCACCATTGTAAAAGAAATGATTACAATTCAAATAGTCTGTTTGTGTATTGTTGTTGTGTATTCTTTGATGTGCAGCGTTGTATTACTAATAATAAACCAACCAGACGAAAGAAAATTGAAGCAGTATTTGATTTTATATTATTTTGTATTTCATTGTATATTATATCATTATTATTGGTGCTGGAAATATCAGTTCGTTTAAATATACTCGTATTAAGATCATGTTTTTATGATATGAACTTCCGTTTTAAAATAATTATTATAAACTTGTGTAAAATGACCTCTATCTTGTTTGACGTTTCAGCAATCCTCAAAAAAGCAGCTCCAAGTGGCTCTCGATCGTCAGAAGAACATTGTAAGATTTAAATTGTTTGTTTATTGTTGTCATACGATTGAACCTGATACTCAGGAATTATCCTGAGTATCAGGTTCAATAGTCCATCATTATTCAATGATGACTCTGGAATAAAAAGTAAATGATAGCCCTACTATAATTTAAGGATCAAAGATTTAGAGATCAAAGACCTCTTTAAGTTGATACATGTATCTTTGAGATCGTAGTGCATGTTTTGCAGTGATAGTCAGTCAATCAAAATTGTAGTCGTTAGCGAAATAAAGGTCAGGCAGTCCAACATTCTGCTTTCTCGATAAGATTCAGCGATGCGTTATATTAATTGTCTGGAAATATTGAATAGTGCCAAAAGCTCAAAGCTCATTGACAGGACCTAATTTTAAATATGACTCATTATAGCAGTAGTTGTCCTACCAAAATATTCACAATTTAAGGGTATTGGTTTTGTAACATAGAAATTCGGTCATAGCTAGATGAGATGCAGAAGATTATAATCTGTTAAGAAATTGTATTTGGATAGCAGACGTTTTGCCCAGGCTAGATGGACATACTAATCAAGAAGTAAGTAAGTAAGTAATAAGACACTTGACCTTTACGACTAGTGTTTAGGCTACACCGACATAGATCGACTATTGCGAAGAAATAATTAGTCTACGGATGCTATTTATTAAACTTAAACTGTGTATCTCTGGTGTATACATTTATGGTAGTATTGTAGCCTAAAGCATTAGTTTAATGATACAAGGAGATTGGTTAGTCATGTAACTTAATGTAATTTAATTCATTTCAGGAGCATCATCTAAATGAGGAACGGCAGAAGACGGAGAAATACTTGGCGAGGATGGCTCAGAAAGAGAAAGAGGAGACAGAGGAGTTGAGTGGTGGAAAACAAGAGCGAAAGTTTCAGTTCTCTCAGGTAGTGTACTTGTTTATTGCTTTATGTCGTTAGATACTTGAGAAATTAACTTTAAAGATATGTCTAATATTGAAAGTGAAGTTGAAGCAAAAAATTTTTCTCTAGTTTACATAAACTAAATTTTACTCAAATTAAATGACTTACTTTGTACAATTTAATGTAATAATGGCGTTAGATTATTTGTTATTATTCTGCTACATCTAAAACTTTTAATACGAATGAGAATAACGTATCATAGTTGATTAACTACAGTATATTATATAGTTGTTGCAACTGCATTAAATATTTTTAATATTTTTCTAAAATGGTTGCTTATCTCTTTTTATTGTTATTTTTCTGTTTTAAACAGTATTGAAATGACAAAATAATTTTTAAAACTGTTAAAAATTAAATTTCTTTTTGTTATCAGTTGTACAATATATTAAAATTTAAATCACAGAGCAATTAACTTATGCATATAGTTGCATTTTGAAATAATAACTGAAATCATGTTCAGTTGATGGGTATATATTATTCGATTTATTGTTCATATTTTAGAAATTCAAGTTGAAAAACTCAAAGCAGCCGCGAAGTTCTGAATCCAAGAAACCGACTGAGTAATTATAGCTCGTTTTTCACTTATTTATGAAAACTTTTGCTCCGAACACTTGATAAATTAATAACTCATTTTGCAGACAATTAACTCCTACAACAAGTCATCTTTAGGAAACTATTTTTATGATAAATTTTTTCTGGGCCATGGTCTTCATGAAGCTTATACATGAGACAATTTAAATGGATAATGATGATGATGATGATGATGATAATAAGTTTAAAATTCTTGGCATATCATTTCTGTGGCTGGTCAGCGTTTCAATTGCATTTGTTTCCAATGCAGCTTCATCACACCTCCAGTTGCAGAGAGTTAGCCATTTCAGCACTATTGAACTCGAATTTATATAATATAAAATCCCCGGAAACGCAGCATCTGGGGTACAAACAAATATCGAAAATAATGCAGATGTTACTTGTAGAGAAATATTCCTACTACTTTTAGTGGTACGAAGCCACAATGAGCCATCAAGGATATTATTTTAAGTCAATGCCTGTGCTCAGCACAGCACAGCACCTTGTGAAAGCGAATAGTAGACTATAAACAGATGATGAGATAATTTCTTGTCACAAAAATATTAGCCAGTGTTGTATTTCTAACTCAATTATTGTACAGTGTCCTTATTCTATGCGTTTAATTTAATCAGTCGCACGCTATTTCTTCAAAAATAAATTTCCGTAAATAAACATTGTATAATAATAGGTGAGTTATTTCGTTGGAAAAATTGTGTAAAAATTGCTGTGATTATTATTAAATTGACCATATTTTATTCATATATAATTATGCTTTTAGACATTGGTGTCAGATTTTTTGATGCAAAGTGTTTGTTGTTAATTTTTTGTCATTTGTTGTTGTTAACCTATAACTTGTTGATTTTGACTTGTTTACTTTATATTGATTTAATACTTCATTGTTATCATGTTTTAGAGACGATTACGCCTCGCCAACTTTAACGGTCGCTGAATTGAAGGCAATCAAGGCGAAGAATGAAAAACAAAGCAAAGCACAGTAAGTAACATTCAAGGCATATGAACTAATTTGACAATGTATGTTTTCGACAATATAAATGTTATCTGAAACATTTATATAAGCAATCTTTATATTCAAAATAGATTATTGGCGATTGTGACTGGCTCATACTGTATATTAGGTATGAATCCTTTGTACAGATCGAAAAGTTAATAGAAGCATAATTATCTCTACTCGATTTAACTCAGTGACTCTTACGTAGCTGACTTACTGATTATTGATTCATCTTTTGCGGTTTTTCTTTGCACTGGTTTTTATCTGAGATGGACCTGAAAATTTCGAGTCGAAGAAACGTTGTTTCAAAGTTGAAAAATTAATGCTATTAACACATTACTTATGCTGATTATTAACATATTATTAATGCTGATGAAGGCTTTTATATTGAAGTCGTACATTACAACCTTTTTGCTATGTTTTTTTCTGCATTTTTGTTCAGATATGAAATAATTTCGTATTTGTTTGAATGTTTAAAGAGCTGATCTTCAGGAAAAGCTGGAAAAGTCTCGCTTGAAGCAGATGCAGATGGAAGACGAGCTGAAGAACTGGCAGAAGCAGATAATATCGTACCGCCAGATGGTGCGTTTTTCATGTGTACAGATTGATATTTGATTACTAATTAGGTGGATAACGATTTTGTTGAGCAGTCTTTGAATGTTAATTAATCGAGTTCATAATTTTTATAATAAATGCTGTACTTTCGGCATTTAGTATAGCTAACTAAAACTGAAATACATTTTGTCTAACTGTCGTTATCAGTATTAATGATGCTAAATTGTTGTGATTAGAAAGATTTAAGATATGCTTATACTTCGTCAGTCGCAATCAATTTATGAATAAACTTTCACAACAAGCACTTCAGAAATCGGTCGTCTTCTTTTGACCAGATCATTGCATAGCATTCTATTCTATTGATTTATTAAATTAATTATCATTCAGCAACAATAATAACATACATATCAGTAATGAATTAACAGGTAGTATAACAGCACAGATGTTTACACTTTATTTTCCAGCAAGATAGGCAAGCGGAAGCTTTGATCGCTGCTCACATGGAGAAGAAACGAGAAGCTACTATTAAGGAACGTGAGGAAAAAGAACGAGTACAACGCAAAAACAAACTCAGGTGAATACGTTAGAAGATCGTTGACCTTATTGTCATCATAGTAATTGTAAGGTAACTTTGTGGCTTTCATTACATTCAATGCATCTTATATTATGTGAGCTGTTTAAGTAATTAAATCCGTCGACCTATGTTCTCTTCCAAATGTATAACCGCATTCTCGCATACGCCTGATGATTGTGATATTTTTATTAGCATTCCATACAGTCCTTTGTTATTTTTTCAATTTAAATCATAGCCTTGTGGTTATCAGAACAGATCTCCTAGTGATAGTTATAGGTTTCTAAGTTTTCATTAAGTTCCACTTGTCATTAATGTCACTCAAAACACAACAAAAATATTTATTAGTCGCAACAGCTTCTGATTAAGTTTGTTAATAACTTTTAACTAGCCCTTTAACTAGCCTTCACGACGATACACAGCTTTCTGTGTTTCATGGATTCATTTGTTTAACCATCGGTTCTGATGTCATTATTTTCAGGCGTCAGTTTTAAAATGGCACGACCACTTTGTTATACAATTTGTGAGTATAATAAAGTATAATTTTTGAGCAACTATTCATTACAAAATATGCTATTTTTGGTTCCAATATTAACCATGAATTAAATGGCTATAGTTTTTGATCTCAATATACTGTTTCAAAGAACTTGTTCATATGTTAAAAAAGTTGTTTATTCTCTACTAAAATACTGCTGCAAAAGATTAATCGTTTGACAGTTCACCCATTAAAAATACAGCAACAAATGTTTTGCAATCAGCAATTGATGATACAGTATATCATCACGTATGACGTATACAAATGTAAGAGATATTTCAAACGGCAACTTAATTTAAAACCTTGCAGTATCACTGTTCTTCAATTCAATTCAATTCAGGTTTTTAAAACTGATGTTTCCGGGTTGAAAGTTTATAAGATATGTCGTTGAGTCTTTTAGAATTTCTTACCTAGCTGCGTCTGTATTGTAAACGCTAAGAATAAATAAAAACTAATGTTAGTTGAATAATTGTTACATATGAGCCCTACTAATTTTCGGCTTCCAGATATGCCAGCTGTGCCCAATGTCAGTCCCAAGGAATGGGCGACAAATGTTGAGATGTGTGTAAATTAAGCATATACAAACGATTTGTGTGCTCGATGCAGGATGCAAGCTCAGGAAGATGAATGGAAAGCAACTGTGAAAGCTGCCATCATTTCAAAGGACGCGAGAAGTAGAATCATTCAGATGGAAAAGGACGCAGCAATTAAAAAGGTTTGACGATAAATAAATTCAAGAATTTGCTTGTATGCATTATAAAGATTAGTCACGTCTAATGTAATTAGACGTGATGTAATTGTTGTAATTAGTTACATTGTTACAATACCACGTGACGGTCTGCCACGTGACTTTTGTCTTGAAATTACTGCGCATAAATGTTCCAATATTATGCATTTGTGAAAGTCATGACACAGTTCAAGCTTATTTTATAGAATACCTTATCGTAACATTTGCTTAAATCCTTTGGCTCATTTATTAATGTTTGTGCAATTTTTAAAGCATGGAATTTTTTCAGTACTCTTGAATGTTGTCACATATTTCTTTGATCAATAACTTATTTAGACTATAGCTGAAAATTTAGAAACAATACTTTCAAACTGCCGACGTTGTTTTCTTTCAGTCCCGCGAGATGGCGGATGTGACGAGAAGGATGAGAGACGAGCTGAGACTGAACACGTCAATGAATGACCTTGACCAGCTCAGTAAACATGTCGTCCTTGAGAACAAGATGCGCCTTCAGAGTCCTCCATAACCCAGCCCTTCGAGCTTAGCTCTAAACCAAGTCCAACTTAGTCAACAAATAATTTTGTTATTTAAATATTTGCATTTCACTGGCTGAACATCTGCCATATATGTGTGCAGAGATGTTGACACACTGTTCACATAGTAATAAGGGTTCTTCAGATTCTCATCGATTTCTATGGAAAGCTAATTTTCTATGCAATTGTTTGAAATATTCTTCATGACATGTTACGCAAGATGTGGATAGAGCCAGTGATATCGATGAACATTTATTCTGTGATGATAAATTATGCTACTAGAATTGTGTTAACGAAAATTTGATAAACAATTTGTTATTCTTAACTGTAAATAGTAGTTTATCGTTTGAACTGGTGATCTAGAGCTTTTAATAATATTAACTGCGTTGAGAGTTTACAAGATATGTTATTTAGGATTGTTTATACTGAAAGAGTCAATGATAGCGCTTTCTAGAAATATAATGAATAAATTCAGCATACACTTTGTTCATTTAAATTGCATGCCAGGATTCACATTTCAATTGCCTTATGTAACAAACATAATTTTTGTGAAATGTATAATACATAGATTTTATAAGTAATTTTCACTCGAAATGTGTTTTATAAATTGCTTTCAGTATGGTCACGAACTTTGTTCTAGGCTAAGATATTAATCGAATAATTCATCAATTATTTATTAAAATTAGTGCAGCGAATCAAAATGACGTTATGCATCTAGTAGTAAACTTTGATTTTTAATCACAGTCTTTGGAAGGGTTGGTCACCTTCCCCCCTTTGATAGCCTAGCCCTATTGCGAAAGTAAGTTCCAGAAGAAAATATTTAGAATGACAAAATGCAAGTAGTTAATGTAGTTTGCAAATACTTTTCGTTAACATTATTATGATTCAGAGACCTGATTAATTATATCCGAACGTGTTTCAAGTTTGTTGTTTTTCTTGCGTAATTTTCTACTGGAATGGGTTATCGTGGCCATTTGATTTCGAGGTAAATTACCATTTCACATTCAAAGCTCGAGTATAATTGTTCCATCCGCAGGCTGATTTAAAATGTAACATTCCAATAATTTGAAAATGCTCAGTAACATGAAATAATCAAAAACTATGCGGGTCTTGAAAGAGAACAACAACTATAAGTTCTTATATCTTCTTATTAATGTTCAATAACGATCTGAAGTGCCCACTTTCTTATACCAAATAAATTTATTGCCAGATGAGTTACTACAACTAAAACTACTCTAGATATAAATATAATCTGTTTGCTCGTCATGTTCATTTAGCGCAAAGAGAAGTCGCTTACATATTTAGCTTCCTTAGTTACAGGTTGTCTTTACAACTCTGCTTAGTAACACACACAAAGTTGCTTCAGACTGTCGACTAGTAACTATTAATCATTATTCAGCACAACGAAGCTAATGCGGTACATGTGTCACGAGATGCTCACAATATGCAGTGACTTAAGAGAGTGAAGTCATGGAGTGACGTTATGGAATGACGTCATGGTGTGACGTCATGGAGTGACGTTTTGTAATGACATTATGGAGTGACATGATTGTGACGTGACGGATTGACATGATGGAGTGCTAATGTAGTGACATGATGCAGTGACGTTACTCGATGACGTAATGTTATGACGACATAGAGTGTGATCTTATGGAGTGATTCTATGGAGTGATGTCATTGAGTAACGTCGTGACGTGACGTAGACTCTTACTGTTGTCGACACTTGTTATTAGGCAGGCCAGCTGGACAGGTTTTCCCCGCTGACTTTCCTTTGCCTGTAAGATAGATAGAAAAGTTTACATGAGTGCAAGTTCGAAATGTCTTTCAGAGAGAGACACGGTTAAAAGGCTATCAGAAGTCTTATATTGAATCTATTTGTTCTATGAATCAACATCTCATCAAAGAGACGCAGGATTTGCACTGACTCACAGTCTCAAAATGTTTTCGATACAAAGTAGCCAAACAAGTCCATAGTCTGCTACTTAAGGCCGAAAAACAAAAGGCCGAAAATCAAAAGGCCGAAAATCAAAAGGCCGAACGATCAAAAGGCCGAACAGTCAAAAGGCCTAACAGTCAAAAGGCCGGACGATCAAAAGGCCGAACAGTCAAAAGCTCGAAAAATCAAACGGACGAACGACCAAAAAGCCGAACAATCAAAAGGTAGAACAGTCAAAAGGCTGAACAGTCAAAAGGCTGAACAGTCAAAAGGTCGAACGATCAAAAGGCCGAACGATAAGAAGGCATAAAAAGGCACTAACATGGCTTTTATCTAACATTCGGCCTTTTGATTTTCGATTTTTTGATCGTCCGGCCTTTTAGCTGTTCGGCCTTTTGACTGTTCGGCCTTTTGATCGTTCGGTATTTTGATCGTTCGGCCTTTTGATCGTTCGGCCTTTTAACTGTTCGGTCTTTTAACTGTCCGGCCCTTTGATCGTTTGGAATTTTGATTTCCGGCCTTTTGATTTTCGGCCTTATGCAGTGGCCCCGAATTGTTACTCAAATAGGAGCAATTTATTTTCAGGGGGGCAGTGACCAGTTTTCAGGAAGAAAATGGTACATAATATAATTGGCTGCAGTTCCGTTTATTCAGTTGAGGTGAAAAATAGGATGACACAAAGGCTAGAATAATCCCCGCTCAGGGTCGGCTAGATGAAGCCCTGGAATCGATTAAGTCTCGAGCATAATAGATCACAAATCCAATATTATGATCTTCTGTTCAGAGGTCGATAGCCGCTCGCCAACCTACTTAATTGAAAATCTCAGGGCCATATTTAGGGGGGTTTAAGGGTTCAATCCCCCTCCTCAAATATTTTTTCCTAGAATTATGATTTTTTGTGAAGAAATACAGCATAAGTCACCACCTAACTTTCCGAATAAATGACAATAATCTTCTAAAGGTATACGTTGCCATGATTTCAATTCCGAGGAGGTTTTCCTGTAAAAAAGTTCAACAAACTTGTTCAGAATTTTTGCATTTTAGTTGGAGGGAGTTTACCGGAAAAATATCTGACGAGCGGAGGGGAGAGCATGCCATGGAAGCGACCAAAACATGCATAAGTGTAAGACAACAATTTCATTTAGGGGTTTTGAATCTGATTTTCTGAAACCCTCTCCCTTAAATAAATAATACGATGCCCTGGTAGTCTAATCATGTGTACTGCGCTTACCACGAGGATAGGTAGGACGTCTATTCAGTCCACAAGCATTCAAAGCTTCCTTGATTTTACTCGGGTCACTGAAAGCCACGCCCATAGCCTGGTAATCACTGGTCAAAGGAACCAGGTAAGTCTTTCCCACCTCTAGGGTCGTTCCGGTGCACATGCCTGGGATATAACCTGAAACAGAGTTTCCATCAATCAACACTTATGCTAAGACTACTTCTCTGTAACGTGCTCATGATAAGTATAAAATACCGTGACTCTTTATTACAACGGAATAATCGTTGAAAGTTATAATATTAATTAAGCAAAATGCTATTTATAATGTAACTCAAATGTGAGATTGCTGAACAATATTTTTGCTGGATAACTATGAAGCAGAGTGCAGACACATGCTGGCTTTGTTTAAATGCGTAATTTAAATGTTGAATCCATAACAACTGACAACATGTACTGCTGACACATTGCAAGAACACCCAGAGTGCAGAAATGCCTCCATTTTAAAATCGTATCTCCAGAACTCCAGAAAATCTAAATAATTAAGCAGTTTATTTCTAACGCAATAATTGATGCAATTGCTGTGCGGAAATATATTTGTTTTATTTTGATGTGATACTATCTTAATGCACAATAACTGCTATTTATTATATCTTGGGATTGTAAAGCTGAATTCAGTTTGACTACCGGCTCTCTTGATGACAATGCTCTTCGGTGTCCTTGATCCCTTCAGCACACAGTGTACGTCCATCCTGGCCGAGTACGCCGAGCTGTACCTCGTCTCGTCCGGTAGAATCTTGGTAATACTGCCTTGAACTATGACCTCAGCACCTCGAAGACTTTGTATCGTAGTCGGCGGTTTCCAGCCTTGAGGTATTGAACATGCGTCGACATTGCTGGTCAGGAACGAGAGCGCCAGCACTGAAATCAGCTGAATCAGAGCCATGTTCGTTCTGAAATAAGATCAACTAAGTGACGCTAGCTCAGAGTCAGATTTGATATAGATGTGGGCACTGGGCAGATCGGGACAAAAGCGTCACACTTTTTCGTACTTTGTGGAGGGTGTTCTAGATTACATGTTTGATAGAATATACACGGCACTTGCTTAGAACACTTTATAACGGGCATCTTTAATGCTCGTAAGGACTGTCATGTCAAGACAGTCGTTGCATATGAACTGGATTATAGTCCGGATATATTTAAGAAAATGTATTAGCTTTCATTACCAGTTAAGATTGCAATACTATACCGTCAACATTTATTTGCTCGAGAATGATAGTGAACAAATTTTCACGGTATGCTTGCGAAAAGTGAAATTATCTTGCCAATTTTGTGGCTGCTCAGCGTGGGAATACTGTCTCTATCGGGAACACTGATGCTGGCGGCTGACATTACCGTCTGATCTGGATAATCCCCATATTTATAGTTTAGCTGACATTAACTTTCAAGTCAAATGAAGAACATTACATGCAGAACTGAGCAATATCTAATCATGCTCTGACTTTGTTTGAATTATTGTTAGTTAAGTCTGTATTTTACTAAATAACTGTATATTCTTTTTTATTGTTTTAAATAGGGTCAACAGTTTAAACAGTTGTATGGACGAATTTCTCAGATTTTGTACTTTCTAAATGTCTTAGTTAAGCTTAATCAAGCATTTGCATTTCATTATTGTTCTTGTAACTAATATGAAAATAATGATAATGATATTGCCGTCAATATGATTGATAATAGTAATTAAAATAATAAACAAATAAAATAAAATAACATTTTGAACATGGGACATTTTATCAATTATGAGCATCATTTGAGATTAAGCGCTAGCCTAGCTAAACCTCAGAATTATACTCAGAAGTGATCCCTACTTATTTAAAATAATAACAATTTTACAACCTAAAAGTCGAATACGGCTTTCAGAAACTATATAATCACACAATTTGATGTGCCGATTCTGACTTTTTCATTGCACAATTTCAGAAATTTGTTCAGTTATTATTCATTAATTAGTTCGCTGCTATTCTAATATTTAAACATGCTTATAAAATGTACGCGTATGGCTCTAGTTAAAAACCACCTGAAGATTATTATGTACCGAATTCCTCTGTGCCCACACTAGTGGTGGTGCATTATGTGGTTCAGACGACACGAACAAAAGAGTCGCCTGTTCAGGTGTTATAATCAAGGTGTTCATGACGATGTATGTCACTAAGATGCAGTGATGTAGTCAAGGCATTTTTCTCAAGGCCAAGGCATCCTTGAATTTGTTTAAGGCAAGGCAAGGCAAGGCATTTTTAAAATTGCTCAAGGTAAGGCAACGCCAGAGCATTACATTTTTCACAATGCCTCAAGGCAAGGCATGGCATTTTTCCTCCAAGGCCAAGGCAAGGCAAGGCATTTCTTCCTAGGCCAAGGCAAGGCAAGGTTTTTTTTCAAGGCAAGGCATTGTTCCAAGGCACGGCATTTTTTCCAAGACCAATGCAAGGCAAAGAATTTGTTAAGGGCCACGATTAAGGAAGAAATTGTTTCGAAGTTTTTAAGAACTGATTAATGCATTGTTTGTCTACAAAAAATGCTTTGATATAGGCCTATACAAATTTAAATCGTTATATTGATTTGATTATTTATGCGAAATCACTGAAATTAAAACAAATGTTTATAATATTAGAGATTAGATAAGTGGCACATGGTATGATAGTGAGTTATGAGCTGGCAAAAAGTATAAGATGTTTACTATTATACAGTATATAGCCTGGTTTAATAGTGTGTGAAGCTTAACGAATCAAATTTTATATGAAGTGTTATAGTTGTAAATTTTACATCTTAACTTGAATTTGGACAATAGATTATATTGTACATTACAAGATATGATTTTCAGCTGCTTTTATGCATACAATTTTTAACATTTTTGATTTTTCAAAGCATACCAATGCATAAATGCCTTGAAATAGTCAAGGCAATTTTTCTCAAGGCCAAGGCAAGGCATTTTTCCAAGGCCAAGGCAAGGCAAGGCATTTTTTCGAAACCAAGGACAAGGCAAGGCATTTTTTTCAAGGCCAAGGCAAGGTCAAGGCATTTGGAAAATTGGTCAAGGGAAGGCAAGGCAGTAAAATGCCTCAAGGCAGCCTTGAGGCAAGGCATCAAGGCTAAGGACTACATCACTGCTAAGATGAAGACGCTTAATTTGAAAAGTAGTACAAATAAAAATGACGAAGTTCTGTCAGCTTATTGTAAGAGTAATGGCATTTAATCAATATAGTACAATCTCATTAGTCAAATTTTTTTTGAATGTACTTGCATGTAAAATAAGCATTAAAGTTGTGTGCTTATGATAGAAGGCGATGATTTTTGCTAAGGTAACATTTGACTTTATGCATTATCACTGGCAGGGTTATCTACCTTCATTTAGTTCTTGAATTAGCAGCAAGATGTATTAAATATTATATAGATGTATATAGTATATAAACTGATACAAATAAAGTAACTTAACGCTAACCGGTGTTGTCGATAATTAATTTATAAAACTAAACTTTATTCGTCTGTTCTGGTCGCAGTTACTGCACGAAGAGAAGCCTCATCAAGTTATGCACAAATCTAAACTTTATACTCT
>JAQFYQ010001553.1:0-13101 GCA_034694885.1 Buchholzia appendiculata | reverse complement strand
AGAGAGAGAGATAACAGAGGACTCTTAAGTTTAGCTGACACGCTGACAGACGAATTAGATGAAACACATCTAAAGATGGATATAAGACTAAGACATATACACTGAATATGGACTTCATACGGTGCCAGGAGATTGCCTTCAGCAGAATCGTATGTTCGGAACGGTCCCTGAAATGGATCGAGATGGACAAATAAAGAGTTAGAGAACAAGACAAATAGTCTTCCTAATGTGGCAATACCTCTGACTGGCATGCGTGGCCGGCGCTCTACAGGACCTCGCGATATATTGGATTTAAATCGCTTGATGATCACGTCCTCTCGCTAGACCACACTCGCGCTTCGAACCCCGCACCGCACGCTTCACTGGTCGAGTAAATTACCACACAACTGACACGCATGGACGCTCTAGGGGGTCCCACGTTATTGCACACACCCTCGTGTGTCGCCACCTGTCGACCTGAGGGCCACTCCTGGTACCCCATTGTGGGCCACTTGTCACCGTACAGAAGACATAAATCAATCGCTAGGTGTCTGCTTATTAAAGTTCCAACATGTGGTTGTACCACTCACACTAAGGTGGAGAGTTCAAAGAGGGTAGAAATTGTTCTGCCCCTACCTCGCATTCTTCACGCTCTCCTATTTGACAAATTACACGCTGCTTAAGGTCCTGCGAGATTTCTGTGTACACACAGTGACTGTCCTCCCACTGAAAGATGTTATTACTCTGGTACTAATTATAGTATCAAACAATCCTGGTGTCAAACTGCTTGAAGCACATACGTTTCTATGCATTGTCGTGAGACGTTGATAAGCTCTTGTTAGAGACACTATTTATTAGTCTCTCGCTATAACGCTGCAACAGACTGCGAGCTCCATGAAGTAGGGGTAATAACAAAGCGAGAGATATTTTCACCTCCTCAATTACAGGCAATCACAGGTGGGGACTGGTGAATAAAGTGGTCAGTGGTTAGTGCTTTGGTCAGTGCAGCAGGCAGTGGTCAGTAAAATGGTCAGTGATCAGTTTGAGATTGGTAATTGCTCGCGGAGCAGGTGCAGTACAACCGTTCGGTTTTGTTGGACAGCAGCAATTTACTGGCTGAACATTCAATGATTCAAATCACACAGCTCGTGGTGGTGGTGGGTGCTACATCAGGAGAACAGCTGCAGAAATGGCAGAGTTTGAATTCAGTTGAATTTGAATTGGATGGGTGACTGTTGTGGTCATTTAGTGGTCAATGTACAATAATTTGAATAGTCACATAGGAAGCTGGCAATCAAAAATTGTGAACTGTATCACTGCTCGTTAGAGTCCAGTTATAAGATACATTTGAAAAGTCCTCTGGGCATTGGGCATATGATATCTTCACCTTCTGGAAGACTGGCGTCCAATTTTCTTGTCTCCTATAGCAAGAAATCTTAAACCATTCTTTCTCTCATGGAAAAGCAAACGTTGGTTTAATTTCATGCAGATATAACATGGTTTTAAAAACAACAGTCCTGATATCTGTTGCTGTAATCTGGACTGTTTATGTATCAAAGATGTTAACGATGCACATGATGGTAGTTATGACACATACTCTACTGAGTCTTCTTGTTTTATGTAACCAGGATGGGAGTACACCACTACTCTGCGCTGCTGCGCAAGGACGCAAGAAGTGTGTGCGCATCCTTATTCAACATGGCGCCGACCCAATACTTCGCAATGACGTAAGTCATGACGTCACGCTAGAACGTTCTTATTGTTGTGAGCAGATTAACTTATCAGTATAGTAGCTTATGATGATGACGACGATGATGATGATGATGAAGATGATAATAATGATGAAAATGATGACGATAATGAAGATGATGACGATGATGATGATGATGAAGACGACGACGACATTGATGATGCAGTACAATTTGTACAATGCAGTCTCAAATATGTTGATGCAATTTATTAATATTTAGTATAATATACATGTACTGCTTTACTTAATGTACTGTATAGTTATAATTTTGCAATAAACAAGTTTGTTGCATTATAAGCAGCAGTTAGTTTTACTGAATTTATCCTTGACGTTGTTGTTAGGCTGGAGAGACAGCAGGTCATATGGCAGCTCGACATGGTCACGTGGGCGTTATACAAGTTCTGATTGGTGCTTGGCCTCAGCTAATCAACGCACAGAATCAGGTTAGAGCTAGTCAGTCATCTAATCAGTTTCTATCTAATCAATGATGATCTTGCTAAATTTAATTTTTAATTTCTATTCATTGTTTTTTAATTATTTAATTTTGGAGTGGTTTTCGCAGTATTACGGTATGAGTCAGTTATTCAAATTCTAAAGGTTAGTGAAGTAATTATTGAGGAAAGAAAATGGTGTTTGTGTGACAGTGTAATATGTTAGTTGTTTAATCCACCCTTGAGGTCGTAACGGGGGGAGAGGAGTATACTGCCACTGTACAGTTCGGTGCATGTTGTAAGTGGTGACTGGACTCGTAGTATGATCAGATCTTCCATTTATTTCGTTCATGGCGAGGTGGGGTTAGATTATGCGTGCTGCCACTGCCGAATCAAAGAGCAGAATAACATTCTTTGAGGAATGGACATCACCCCATGTCCGGTATGGTTTGGCGTCAGCACGGGAGTGCGGCAAGTAGAATCCAGCCGTAATGAGCCCTCGGGGACATTAGCTAAAGTCTATACCTGTGCTCAGCACAGACGTCTGACAACAAAAACAACAAGATGACAGTGATGATATCTTTTGATTGGTAGACTATGAAGGACGCTGCTGCTGATGTTGAACAAAGGCATTGTAATAAGAAGACAGAGAACGCAACGAGATTACGTGGAAACTAGGTCAGGCAATAATACATACTTACTATTGGTCAGACCGGACCTAGATCTCATAAATACTAGGCCAGGCAATAATGAGTATTTACTATTGGCCGGTGACACCTGACCTGACCTAGATCTACAGGCCAAAGTGAGATGGGCTGTTTGTCCTATTTCAGCCGTTATTTTATTGCGTTCTCCGTCTTCTTATTATGAAAGTCTTTGATGTTGAAGCTGTAAATTGACTTGGTATGGTCATACAGACTACAGTTGGATCCTGTAGTGTAGAGTTTAACTATATCTCTATGTAACCTGTTCACACAGGATGTAGTTAGACCATGTAATCTACTGCGTAGTGTTTAACTAGTCTGTATGTAATCTCTGTATGTGTAGGTTGGAGATACAATGTTGCACGTTGCTGCACAGAACGAAAGATACAACGTTGTCAAGTATCTGCTGAGCTTGCATGCAAGCACTAACATCACTAACAAAGTATGTTTACAAACAGCACTCATCTAATTGCATGCATTTAGCTGCATCTGTATTCTAAGGTCCAGTCTTTATATTTTACTATTCTATACATAGCCATTTGGAGACTGACTATAAATAAACCCAATAGTGCAGTTCAACAGACAAGCAGGTGCAATCATGTTGCTAGATAAGGCTATCAGTTATAATCCTATTAATAAGTAATACTAGCTATTGATGTTGTCTGACGAGTTTGGTTGATGCCACAGCTCGTTGGATTGAATTTTGGAGGTCGGCCAAAGTGGTAAACTTTTTGGTTGAAGACCCTGCAACCAATCAGAATTTCTACTCCCTCGACGTTGGACGTCACTACCAATCCTTTAGGACAGGACGAGTCCTGCCCTAAAGGATTGGGCCTGGCCAACAATGACTTGCATGAGTGGGGTGAATCTCAAACCATTTTGTATATTGTGAATTTTTCCATGCAATTGACCAAGTTTTAGGCAGGTATTACACACTTCACACGGCTGGCTGTGCCGTTTGATTGGCTGACTGCACTTGACACTTAACGCATGCAAAACAACAACGGCTTCGCAAACCGATCCACTAGACCTGCTACATGAGCAGAGGTGGTAGGCCAGACTCCTTCCCGCACACGTGACACATTACGTACACACACGGCACTTGGACTTGGTTTCTTCTTTGTCAAGACTGTTACGAGAATTACTTTCTTGTGCAATAGCAGTGTTCTCATTTCTTCGCCTATCAGAGAGTACAAGTCTAGATATTGCATTATGACTGTAACATCTGTATCGAGGAGAACCGATTCATAACTAATGTCTCACTGTGTTAAGGCTGGTGAGACAGCTGCTGACATTGCAAGGCGCGGCAATGCAGCAAGTGACGTCATGAGACTGATCAACAGCTGCATACAGCGTCAGAGACAAGCTGCTGCAGCAGCTGCTGCCACACATAGGGACATACAGCTGGAGGTTTGTAGTGTCTCCAATCTCCTATAGGTTAATGAAAGCAGTACAATAATGACATTTCAAGTGTACATATGCAAACGCGTTTGTAGTTAGTATTGTGTGCTAAAGTGCATTTGTAGCCGGTCAGCCAATCTAAAGCTTGCATTGTTGCACGAGGCAGCATTTGTTACTTCAAAACTTGTATGTCACTTAGCACTTTATTTCTATACATAAGGATATGTCTTATGTCCTGTTTGCAGGTTGAAGCAACGAAACAAGCCGAGACAAGTGAAAGTAGGTCAAATGCTGGAAGGTCACGTGACATACCACTATCTAGGTCAAATTCTTGCAGGTCATGTGACCGGACTAGATCTAGGTCAGCTAGAATTCAGCGTTCTTTCTCAAGCTTGTCAAGCAAGCATGCAACTCAATCAGCTAGATATTCTTCCAGCAAAAACTGCACGCTTTCAACTCTAGCTGATCTTTCTGTAAGTCGTGACAGAAGTGGGGAGAAATCTGTCTGTAGCCATACACCATGCACACCGGTAGGGGAGAAGGCTGTCTTTAGCTGTGCACTTAGAGACAGAAGTGCATGTAAGTCGGTGCTCAGTGCACATGACCGTGCAACACAGATTGGTGCACACATGATTCATGCACAACCTCGGACCTCTACACCTTCACGACAGAGGGGTGGCAGGATATCTAGGGTAGAGTCGGCTTACTTTTAATAAACTCGGTGAAACAGCAGCAAGTTAGATATGGTTGAACAGATAAATAGTACAGACATGAATTTAGAGTTCCATGTGTTTGTTGCTCATGTAGTTGATGACTGAAGCAAATGCTGTAAAGATTTGTTTGGACATATCAAGTGCAAATCAATATTGTACCTATTTGACCGTTGTGAAGAATCATGCTGTGCATGATATTTATTTGTTTGCTTTACATAATACCAAAGCTTATTTATTTTATTTGTTACCTGTCTAACTGGTTGTTTGTTATTATTAGTTCGCTCATATTTGTGTCCGGATGTAGTTCAATATACAACGTCTGTCCGTCATATGAGACAAGCATTCCTTAGTTATGGTGTTATTCGCAATCATCACAACTTCACTGTGATGCATTCGTCCATTTAGACCCAGTCAAAATGAATAGAAAAGTAAGCGAGAGTTCTACGGCGGGCTACGCTTAGCGCCCGTGTTATGCCGGTGTCACCGGTGACATCTGATTGAATAAAAATGTGAGATTATGACACAGATTAACAATTCATTTAAAGATGATAATTCTCTTTGTACTGAATTTGTCGTGATCAGATAGTTCAAGACCAAAGAGAGATAGTTCCAATATCAGATAGAAGAGAGAGCTGAGAACCATGATCACGAGTGTTCCAACCCAAGCAATCAAGATCATTAATTATTCAAAATAATAACAATAATAATAATCATCATCAACATCAACATTTTACGTCAGTGTTTCCTTGTCAGGAAGATTATATGTAACTGACTGGATTTTTTAGGCCGCATGCCCTTGCTGACGCCAAGCAGCATCGACATGATTTCTCTTTCTCAGAGAAATTTATTCTGCAAAAGAACGTTATCCTAATTATTCAAAATATTATGCTTATATGATATCACATACCCACCCGTGCTCATCTGGCCTAGTCGGTCGGTGGTTAAAGTCATGCGTAGTAATATGTATGACAAATAACCATCGCCAGGACCTGTCTTCGGACAGAGCACTATCATCATCATCATCATCATCATGATATCACATAGATGACGTATTTACTTGCTGTAATTGCGCGTTACTGATGAAAGCATTGCCCTTGGGGGCTATTAAATGACTGCAGCATCACATCACCTCCCTAGAACACTAGGGACGTACAGGACAACAAGAATAAAGCAAACAACACACAAGTCATAGATTGTACAACACATGTTTACTTGTTCCCAAACAACACTCAATCAATCGTGCACAACACTACAATACTCGACAACATTACACTCAGTATTACTACAATTATTATCATCATTAATTACTAGTATTTTAACTACTGTAATTATTATTCATGCCATCATTTAGCAAATACAGTGCACAATCAAATAATAACATAAGACAGAAAGTTAACAAAAGTTTAAATAAAACAACAAATAAAGAGAGCATTTATTGTGATTCACACAAAAAAGCCAGTAGAGCATTTAGTCCTCAGAATCAGTTCAATTCAACTAATAGGCCTTGTAGACATAATGTGGGTTAGATGTCACTAAATTAAATTTGACCAATCACGTTCAAGCAAAGTCCAGTTTCACGTTGGCACAACAATTATTAGAATATTTTGCTAAACAATGGAAACTAAATTGTACATAAAAAAATCAGCAGAAAAATTTATGAATGAAAACTCGGCACTGCAAGAAACAACGTCACTATCGATACACTGAAATAAGCAAAACAATAGCATCATCACATAACGATTCATTACAATCACTAACAATATGCCCAATCTTAAATTAGATCAACTTTAAATATTAAATATGTTGCAAAGTGCACAAAACAAATGTATCCTTAAAATTCACAAAAAAAATCAGCAAACACTGTTTTTGACAGCTCGATCGATGCTAGCGATCAGACCTACTGAGATCTCCCACCTCCCTATTGGTCCTGAGATCTCTCCACAAGTCCTGAGATCTCCCCGCAGGTCCTGAGATCTCCCACCTCCCTATTGGTCCTGAGATCTCCCCATAGGTCCTGAGACCTCCATATATGTCATAGACCTCCCCATGTCCCGATATTTCCCCGAAGGTCCTGAGATCTCCCCATAGGTCCTGAGATCTCCCCATAGGTCCAGAGATCTCCCCATAGGTCTTGAGATCTCCCCGCAGGTCCTGAGATCTCCCCGCAGGTCCTGAGATCTCCCCACAGGTCTTGAGATCTCCCCATAGGTCCTGAGATCTCCCCATAGGTCTTGAGATCTCCCCATAGGTCCTGAGATCTCCCCATAGGTCCTGAGATCTCCCCGCAGGTCCCGAGATCTCCCTACAGGTCCTGAAATCTCCCTAATACAGAAATTAATTGCCGAACTGAACACAAACACCCTAGGCATTGTACAGTGAGTTCACTCAATGGTGGCTCTACACGGCCACAAGCGATCCGGTGTCACAACAAAAAACTATCCCACTGTAAAAGCCACCTCTACTAGACTTAAAAAGATCCAACTTTTGCACGAACATCTTGGGTGCCCATAAGTTTAGATAATTAATATACCCCCCCACCCCCTACCAAGCAAACTTTTAGGGCTGAGAACCGCCACTGGTTCACAGTCATCATGCACTCGATTCATAAAAACCCTTCTACCTTTCCCCTATTGCACTCCTCACATACAGCAACGTAATCGTTAATGCCACAAATTGATTGCAATATTTACCCTCTCTTATAGTTATAGTGAAACCATAGATGTATAGTTACCCCTATGCTAAGAAACACAAAGCACAGTAGCTTTGGCACGACTCTCAAACCATGAAACATTTGAGAGAGTTTGCTTGCACAGCAAACGAACCTAACAATTAATGATTCCACCCACCACCCACCCTACATTGTCAAAGAGGGGAAGAGTTGGGGGGAGAGAGGAGAGAGGGTGTTAGAGTTTCTCTATCATGATGGAAGAAGCTGCTCCACCTCCGTTGCAGATTGCACCGACTCCCTTCTGTCCCGGAGCGAGGTTGTGCACGAGATGTGTGATCAGTCGCGCTCCGGACATTCTAGAACAGAGAAGAGAAAGACTCAGTAGAGGATAGAGCTGTGTGGACACAGTCAACTTCACAATATGTTCGTACAGTATATCAAGTCTGTATTAACCACTGATGTCAGACAGAGAAATAGATTACATTCCATAGAATAGCGTCTCATCACTATAATGATAATCATCATCATCTTGCTCATCTTCATCAGCATCTTACATCAGATTTTGCTTATCAGGAAAGATTAGACATTCCTTAATGGACAAGGAGACATTAGCAAGTCAAAACATTTGAAAGATGCATGCTACAAAAAAAGTGCAAATTTCACACAAAAAATAGAAACAACAGACTGCAGCAAACACTCAACTTAAAACTAACCCTCTTCAGCGAGTTCTTGACTGACTAAAATAAGATGTCAGAAATACATTCTGCAGGGTGCTCTAACAACATTGGATGCTCATCTACAAGAGAAAGAATTCCTCCAATGGAATTCCCCCAAAAAACAATCATGCTAGTGAAAATCATCTGTTTAACTGCCTACCTACTAAAGAATCTAAAAGGTGAATGAAGATAAAGCCAAAGATTATGATTATCAATAATTGTAAGAACGATATACAATGATACAGATCTGACAGCCAATATTTGCTATTCTGCTCTTTGTTGCGATAGTTGCGGCAAACACATGCTAGCCCCACCACCATGAAAGAAAGAGCAGATGGTAATAGTCTACACTCATGCTGAAGCTCTGAGCAGACTATTAATCATTAGTGACTGATAAAAGGACATGATAAAAAGAATGTGATAAGAAGAATGTGATAAGAAGAATGTAATAAGAAGAATGTGATAAGAATGTGATAAGAAGGATGTGATAAGAAGGGTGTGATAAGATTGGTGTGATAAGAAGAATGTGATAAGAAGGATGTGATAAGAAGGATGTGATAAGAAGGATGTGATAAGATGTGATAAGAAGGATGTGATAGCAACGATTTGATAAGAAGGATGTGATAAGAAGGATGTGATAAGAAGGATGTGATAAGAAGGATGTGATAAGAAGATGTGATAAGAAGGATGTGATAAGAAGGATGTGATAAGGAAGAAGTCGTACCCGATGGGATGTCCAATGCTGACAGCTCCGCCATGCACGTTGACCTTGCTTGGATCAAGGTCAAGCATACGAATGTTTGCAATGGCCACTACGCTGAAGGCTTCATTGATCTCCCAGAGAGCCACGTCCTGGGACTTAACGCCCGTGTTGGCTAGTAGCCGGGGCACGGCTAGAGCCGGAGCGATGGTGAAGTCTATCGGCGCAGTAGCCGCATCAGCAAAACCTGTGCAAAGAACAAGAACAAGAGAGTGCAATAGATGAAAGTAAAGTCGAAAAACAAACAATTTATCCAACAAACAACTTGAAGCTGTTTTGTTTATCCAATTATAACACTACATCCCAACAGGGCAACTACCTATATGCTTCTGCAGTTATCCATCAATCCTTCAGCCTATCTGTCCAATGTGTCCATCAATCTATTTGTATTCATATGTCTGTCTATCTGTGTGTATGCTTAAGTCTCGGTTTTCTGTCAGTCCATCTATCTTCCATCTCATTGCCATTCTGTTTGTTTTAGTTAATCTCTATGCCTTTCTGTCTATCACTCTGCGACTCTCAATCTTTCTGCCGTTCTTTCATTCTTTCTGTCTGTCCGTCCGTCCTTCTGCGTTCCTCTCTGTATCTGTCCACCTGTCCACCTCTGAATCTTTCTGCCTGTCTGTCTCGCGTCTGTCTGTCTCTCTATCTGTCACTCTAGCACAAGTCCAATTACATAATGAACAAACTTTATCGCAAAAGAAGAAACTATAAGCTACAAGAAGATATTTATCAAAATGTAATAAACAAACGACAGAAAAGTCAACAGCTACCCACCCACGACACGTGCGAGCGGCTTAGCTCCGAGCCGCTTAGCCGCTTGAGCCGTCATGAGCACGAGCGCACATGCACCATCATTGAGCGTGCTCGCATTGCCGGCAGTCACCGTTCCTTAGAGCAGACAAACAAACAAGCATACAGTCACCATAACCCGACAAACAAACAAGCATACAGTCACATAGAACCAGACAAACGAGCAAGCATACAGACACACATAACCAGACAAACGAGCAAGCATACAGACACACATAACCAGAAAAACATACACAGTTAAACACAGACAGCTTATAATACAGTGGAAGTACTATAATAATATCACATGAAATGATTCATTACTGTATTTGAAATCATTTGTCTTCCTTGCACTATGAGAACATACATTAATCCTTCAGATCAAGTTTTATTGTTCTTCTTCTTGCTCATCAATCGTAAGACACAATATCTAGCTGACAAACAGACTGTACTGTATCACTAGAACACAAATGTAACACGTGAATCAACTTTTATGAATTACAAAATCACTAACCCTTGCAGTTCTGAAACATTGAATCACAATTTAATCACTAATTAAATTGTGATTTTATTATTAATTGCAATTTAATTATTAATTTACTAATAACCTTTCAATAACAACAAGTAATCTGTGCAATCTAAGACACTTCTCATATCTATCATCATCATCAGCAATATTTAGGGTCAGTTTTTCCCCACCAGGAAGGGTTAAATATTACAACATTATGAGGAAGGGTTAGATGTTACCGTAAGGGTCACCATATTTAATCCTAATAGTGTACAACCACATGATCAATAACACAGAGACAAACACATACATACACATGTCCACACAAACATATACAGTCAAACATACACACACAGACATGTCCACACCAATACATACACTGTCATACATACATATAAATACACAAACCTGACACTTACCATCTTTCTGAAATGCAGGTCGGAGAGTTTTCAGTTTATCAAAATTGATTTTCTTGTATTCCTCGTCTTCCGACACGACAGTTTCCTTCCCTACAAATAGCAGCTCACTCATCATCGTTATCGTCATCGTCATCATTACTTCAGCAAAAAGCGCCCGAGTAACTACATTATAACATGCAAGTCACTGAACATACCGTAGCATAACCGTTCATCGTTCAGAGTGTGAAGTAGGTTGAACGATGAACCACTTGCTCACACTAATTAGAAAGTTCATTAGCTTGTTGCAAAACAATATCGACCTGAGCAGGATTCAAACCTACGACACTAAGGTTTTGAATGGAGCATGCTTTTGACTAAACTGTCAGGTCATCCATCTACAGAGCTAGAGGGACAGATTTAAAGGAAATTCATTACGAGTATATCACCATAACTGAACCAAGAAATGTTAAAATAATTGTAGGATAGAGAGGTTGCTTCCTTTTAGAGAGGGAAACCTTTCATAATTCAACCTACTTCAAACTTTTAGAGAGGTTGCAAACCTATCATAGTTCTACCTACTTCAAACTTTTAGGTTGCAAACCTTTCTGATAGCGAGGTTGTTAACCTATCTGATAGAGAGGTTGCCAACCTTTTTTGTCCTTGATGGTGACTGGTGTGATCTCTTTCTTGAAGATGCCCTCGGCAGCCGCTGCCTGACTTCTCTTGTAGCTAGACTCAGCGAAGGCGTCTTGTTCCTCACGAGAGATCTTCATCTTCTTAGCTATGTTCTCCCCACAAATACCCTGCATACACGCAAGCATACATGTAAGCATATATACAAGCATACACACAAGCATATACACAGGCATACATACAAGCATACACACAAGCATACACGCAAGCATATATACAAGCATACACACAAACATACACACAAGCATATATACAAACATACACACAAGCATACACACAAGCATATATACAAGCATACACACAAACATACACACAAGCATACGCAGAATCATACACAGAAGCATACATGCAAGCATACACACAAGCATATGCACAAGCATACACACAAGTCACATACAAGCATACATACAAGCATACACACAAACATACTGCTGTGAGCATGCTGCATACAAGCATACACACTGCACAGTCGAAAACACAAGCATACACACAGACAAGAATACCAACAGACAAGCATATCCACCCTGAAAACACACATACACAACCTGCACACACAAGCATACATACAAGCATGAGTGCATGCAGCATGCTGACACTCTGCATTCACTTGCACACGCAAACACCATGCTCCTTGCACGTGACTGATTCACCGCACGTTCTGAGAGCTATTTGCATTTCTCACACGGATTCATCATCTCATTTCTAACCTCACATTTGACACATTTCAATGTTTACCAAGTTTTCATGACTGACGTTTGCTCTTGTCATGGATAGAAGCTACTGGATAAATCACACCCGAATAGTCAATATATACAATAAATATGCATTACAAGGCTGTCATGCATTCGAAGGAGACAATTTTATAACTGGATGTCCTGCCCGACATCTCTCCAAGCACTTGGAGGAACATGGCGATTGTATTGCATTGCTCAATTGCATCGCTCAATCTGAACCTACATGTATTTCTACACTAGCACTAACCCTAGATTTCAAACATAAAGAAACACAAGAGCGTGATCTACGTAAAGAAGCAGAACGCAACTTGTGTCGTACCATGTGAAACTTGTTGTACACGTCCGTCAGACCGTCGAACACAATCCCATCCTGCAGACAAACAGACAACAAGTCAGAGTGTTAGTAGCATTCCCTCACATTCACATTCACATTCACAGCACAGAGCATACAAGACTTGAACAATGTAAGAAATGTGTGGCTTGATACCAGTGATGTAGTCAAGGCATTTTTCTCAAGGTCAAGGCAAGGCCAAGGTATTCTTTTTCAAGGCCAAGGCAAGGCAAGGCATTTGGAGAATTGGTCAAGGCAAGGCAAGGCAAGGCAGTAAAGTGCTTCAAGGCATCCTTGAGGCAAGGCATTAAGACCAAGGACTACATCACTGCTTCATGCACTTTGCTTTGACGTTGGCAAGAATAAGTACGAGTAAAACAAAGTTAAATAAGAAATACCAAAATGAGCCTTGAGGGAAAGAGCGTATGAGAAAGCGTGTGCGAGAAAGCATGCTCACGCACGAGAGAGCATGCTCACGCACGAGAGAGCATGCTCACGCACGAGAGAGCATGCTCACGCACGA
>JAQFYQ010001552.1:0-13101 GCA_034694885.1 Buchholzia appendiculata | reverse complement strand
TTTCATTTCTCCCCCCCCCCCCCCCCATCTCCATAAACGTTCTGGCGCCACTGATTCAGGATGCTATAAACTACCAAGAGCAATCGCCCCCTTCCTGATTGTATGAATATGAGTAATGACAGCTACTAATGGAAGATAATAGGCCAGTGATTGTGAGAACCTAGTAGCTGAGCTTGATCCTGATAAACTGCAGGCAATGTTTTAGCTGTGAGAACTTAGCTGCACGTGCTGTTTGCTTGGCTTGCAAGCTGTGCAACGGATCTCGTGGCAGCAGCTGCTGCAGGTATTGCAGCTGCTGCAGCAGTGGGCTGGACACCGGCATCTGGTTCAATGTGCTGTTGAAATGATTGAATGTGCCTGAGGCCTATGCATTATGATTCATGTCAGTCGCGTTGTGCAAAGTGCCTGACTTTCAAACTTGCATCTGTTTATAAGAAAGCTGCTTGCATGCTTATGTCTAATTGTTAGATTGTGTAATTATTGAAATAATTGTTGTGAAAGAATTGTATTTATGATAATTTGTATTTTGATATTACAATGCGGTTTGTGCCATCGTCACTATTGTAGTGGTGCGTTGCGAGACGCTTAAAACTAATGAGTTCAAAGTACGACTCACTTCGAGTTGTGCGCTGCCTTGCAGGGTGATGGTGTTGATCATGAATGTGTTTACGATAAGTATGACTTAATTCCAATAACAAATCAACCGGGAGGTCTTGTGGGGCAACGGTTAGCACACTTGCCTGTCATGCAGGAGATCCGGCTTCGATTCCTGGCTTCGATTCCTGGTTCGGGCATAACATTTTACTTGTGATTGAAAGAGGGCTTGTTGTAAACGGACTCGGCATAGTAGCATCTACAACACTATCATCATGTAGTGTTTGTCTGTCATCTATCTTGTGATGTTTATGCTGTCATGTGTACATGTGTAGGGAGCAGGAACTGATGAGTCAGCTCTAATTGAGATCCTGTGCCGCAGCAACGGTGAGCTGAGGAACATCAAAGCGGCCTATGAAACATGTCAGTACAACAACAGCTGCAGCAGCTGCCAGCTGTGACAGAAAATTGCTGGTTGATTGCTATGAATAACTTGCTTAATATTATACCTGCTTATAAAAATCCGACAAAACTTCTGTTAATGGTCGACCTGATTATTGGTGATTCTTGATCTGATCTGTCCAACTCGTGCTTGTAAAATATAGCTCCAAATATTTAACCTCTGTAATATAAACCAATTGACCCCCCCCCGCCGCCCTAACCACGGTTGAGAAATTTGCTTTTAATAACGAAAAACACAATCTTGATTTTTTTCTTTATTTGTGAACTTGTCTTTTATGTTTAACACAAGTTATCACAATTTAACGCATTGACATAGTTTTCAATGCAGAGATAGAGTTGGCTTGTTTTCATCTTTTTGATTTGACTTTTGTGACATATATGGGCAAAAGGTGTGGAATGAAATTTTGAGGGCAAAAACTCTGTTGTTGTCACATCAAGAGGGTCTAGTTCCTTGTTAATATGGTATCATGTACTGAAATTAACAACAAACAATTAAGTCAAGTGACAATCAAACATTCAACTGGACCACTGGTGCTAGCCCAAATAGTTCATGCAATGAAAAGATGCATGTTGATGTCCTCATTTTAAACTCTGATCCTCATTCAGTCAGCTGATGCTCTCATGTGATTGGTGCATGTAACGGGTCCAAAGACCAATAGGATTCTTGTAAACAAAACTTTGTTGACCTTTGATGCATTTTTTGAACTAACATTTTCTGGGATATTTGACTAAGTTGCATTATTATGCTGTCTAAATTCCATGAGATTAAATTTTTTGTGGCAAGGTACACAAGTCATGCACTTTGATAAGGGAACTGTTAAGGACTCTTTTGCTAAGATTATTTTCTGTTAACAACTGGTTGTGAGTATTAATTTACGATTAGTGGATATCAGAAAGCGGCATAATAATAATTTATTATTATTATCAAAATAATTAACATAATGCAGTAATTTTAAGTCCTAGTGATTTTAAAAAAATTAAAAAATTATGAAATATTAAATAAGATGTCATCATCATCATCCATCATCATCATCATCATCATCATCATCATCATCATCATCATCACATATTTATAGTCAACTATTCGCTTTCGTGTGATGTCTGTGCTGAGCACAAGTAAAGACTTTAAGGCGTTCACAAAATTGGGCATGGCAAAGCAGTAAAGTCCCTCAAGGTAGACTTTAGGCAACGAATCAAGGCCAAGGACTACTAAAGTGGTATATTCAAGGCATTTTTTCAAGGCAAGGCAAGGCAAAGCAGTAAAGTGTCTCAAGGCATCCTTGAGGAAAGGCATCAAGGACTACATCACTGCTAATGACTTGGCAAGTTGGCAAATTAAATATTGCCTTGTTATCTGTTGGCATTAAGCTAAAGGCTTTGTGTAACATTTGTTTCTGTATGTTAGTATACAAGGGTCGCAAGCTTGAGAAGGACGTTGTGAGCGAGACGAGCGGACACTTCAAGCGTCTCCTCGTCTCTCAGGTCAACGCTGCGCGCGAGGAGAACCCCAACATTGATCAGGCGCTGGCAGAGAAGGACGCCAAGGCCATCTGGGAGGTTAGTGATATTCAAATTGTAGATGTCAGTCTCGTTTTAGAGGGCATATTTCTGTCATCGTAATCAATGTTGAACATCAGTTTTTTCTTGTTGGACGGAGTTGGACGTTTCTGTAAAACTATAAATCAGCAACTTGAAAAACTAGCAATTATTTATCTCCAATAAGGATGATGCTGCGCAAATTGGTCCAAACTAGTTAGCAGACAGATTTCAGCCTAATATTATTCTTTGATTGATTGGGAGACAATGTCTAAATTATTGTTAAGTTATGGTTATTTGTACTATATTTTATTATACTTTTAGGCCTGATATTAATTAATAATAAATCGATTTTGCATTTATATCTACAATTGAAAAGCTTTCAGTTGTCAACGTGAGTAATATTGCGATGTATTCAGTTTTTATTTTGAGCTATATGACGATGTGTTGTCACTATAAGCTATATGACGATGTGCTGTCACTTTGAGCTATATGACGATGTGCTGTCACTTTGAGCTATATGACGATGTGCTGTCACTTTGAGCTATATGACGATGAGCTATACGACAATGAGCTATATATGACAATGAGCAATGTGACGATGTGTTGTAACTGAGCTATGTGACGATGTGTTGTCACTTTGAGCTATATGATGATGTTTTGTCACTTTGAGCTATATGATGATGTTTTGTCACTTTGAGCTATATGACGATGAGCTATATATGACAATGAGCTATATGATGATGAGCTATATGACGATGTGCTGTCACTTTGAGCTATATGACGATGTGTTGTCACTTTGAGCTATATGACGATGTGCTGTTACTTTGAGCTACATGATCATGTGTTGTCACTTTGAGCTATATGACGATGAGCTATATATGACAATGAGCAATGTGACGATATGTTGTAACTGAGCTATATGACGATGTGTTCAGGCCGGTGAGGCTCACCTCGGTACCGATGAGTCAGCGTTCAATGTTGTCCTCTGCACAAGGAGCTACCCACAGCTGAAGGCAACGTTCGAGAAGTACCGCACACTGACTGGGAAGGGCATCCTCGACACGATCAACCGCGAGATGAGCGGACCCATCAAAGAAGGCTTCATGGCTCTCGGTGAGTGTTTTGGGACATGCATGGAATGATGAACACTGAAGGCACTTAGTTACCTACTCTTGATGCTCTGGTCAAATTAATTTTACTAAGTTCTATTAAAACGTTCTATGAAATGTGTTTATTAATTTAGGATATTATATTAGTTTATTTATTCAAGTTGTTGAGTAATTATTTTTTTGTTATATTCATATAATTATATACATGCATGCTTTTGTGTGTGAAAGTGCAGTCGTGATACATGGAAATGTTAGTGTATTGCAGTGGAAAATTGTAGAATTTTTTTAAAAATTGTAATTGTATCAAGAGTTGCTATTGGAGTTAGGGTACGGTAATGCGCAAGATTAATACTATGAGCATTTTATGTTCAAAATCTAATCTTGTAACTTTGATTAGTAATTTGTATCTGGTGATGTTAAGTCATTACGCTAGAATGTTCCACCACATGATCGATTGTCAAAACAAGCAATTGGGTTTTTGTCTCCAGGTTGGGAATCGAACCATCATTTTTTTGTTGTATGTCAAAACTGCAGTGTAGTGCAAACTCGTCTGCTGTGCCACAAACCATGTTTATTAATTTAATTATTTATTCATGCTACTGAATATATCTTTTAGTAGCATCTAGCATGTAACATGTCATAGAAATATGGCATAGAAATATGTCTTTGAGAAGTGTTGTTCATCATCATCATTACAGACAATTAATGTTCAGACTGGCATTGTCCGTAATCAGACCTCGGGCCTATTAAAGTGACCTCAACAATACCTAAATGCATTCATCTGTATTCAGAATGGCTTCGTTGATATGCTTACTCGCGGTCAAACTCAGCAAAGCCTATCGGCATTAATTACGGCCTTGATATTGCATGATGATCAGGACAGAATTTATTGAAGACCAAGTCCTGATTCTGATCGATGCTGTCTCTCTGGAAAATTGATATTAACATGAAAAAGCGCCATTAGCCGTGGGCTTTTAAACGATTTCACATTTTATTGATGGTTTCTGTGAGAATATTGACTTCTGCTAGAAACCATAGCATCACTACCACAGCAATAGTTGTTCTTTGTTGCCGTTGTAATATCATCTGTTGTATATGACATGGTTGAATTGTTGCGTTTCGACTGACATTTTTCAGTATTAATGCTCAATTGTTTGTGTGTGTACTTGTTATGTATATAAAAAAACATTTATGTAGAAAACTTGTTGAGTATAATAGAGAAAGCATGTATAGAAGGCGTACTTTTCATGTTATTCAATTTTTTAATCTGCTTTTATAACAATATCGCTGATACAACTGTATCGCCATTTAATAAAATTTATGACTGATTGTTCAGTTCAAATTTTTTCAGTTTAATTATTATAGGAACAACATTTAGTGCTTGTATTCATTCAATGTGCTAAAATTGTCAATACCAGTTTAATGTGTTTTTTTAGGTGCTAGCTAGACACTTATCTATGTAATGGTTGTTTTTTATTAATAAGTGCTCACTTAATTATTTTTCTTTGTCATGCAAGTTGTAATAATATTAAATAATTGATTTATCTGCATTGTAGTTTGTTTTGAACTAACTAATTAGTTAGATACCTGAGGCTGTGTAGGCAGTGCCACTTCTGGCTAACATGCTAAGAATTATCTAAACTTCTACTTGGTGATTTCTTGTTGGATTCTAGTAATTATTTGTTTTGATCTGTGCTGCGTTTTTGCATAAATTAACCTTATTACTGTACTAATGTTCTTGTAGTAATTTCTGTGATGCATATTGATTAATTAATTAATTGATTAATCATCATCACTACGTGATTAATTAGTTTGTTAAATGCTAAACATTGTGTTTTGCTTTTAGTCAACTATTGCTGGGACCCCAAGTGGTTCTTTGCAGAGCGACTCTATAAGAGCATGAAAGGACTGGGGACGGACGACAGGACCCTAATCCGCGTCATCGTATCGCGTTCCGAGGTCATAACCTAGACGTAGTTGCCTGCTGTTGTGCTTTCAACTGTTTTAAGTCGTCGTGGTTTTTCTCTATTCTGTTTCTAGTGAACTTCTGCTGGGATGCAAACTACTTCTTTGCAGAGCGTCTGCACAAGAGCATGAAGGGTGCTGGCACTGATGATGCGACCCTCGTTCGTGTCATCATAACCCGTTCTGAGGTCATGACCCCGTTTTCTGCTTAGGGCGGATCAAAGATAATTCTTTGTACGGGGCATGGTTAATTTACCCTAGAAAAACGGACAAAATGAAGCCAGAATCTTTTTTCTCTTTGCTTATTTTTGTGAGACCTATTCCCAACAGTTTCAGCTTGATATTTAATTCTCCAGATTTTCCTGTTCAAAGGGCCTTTGCCATTAAATTCGGCTGGCAGTCCCTTGTTAACTTGCACTGCTCACTATAACATGGGATGTTGGGGTGTTTAGTCTAACAGCCCCTAAATCCGCCACATGCATTCATTGTTATTTATTATTTCTGTATATTGTGGTATTAATTCATGATGTTGATAAGTGATCAGATCTTGGTTCCGTATTGGGTTGCTATCATTCTTTGGAGCATTGGCAAGAGATGGAATAGTTTTTTTAATACTCTGAAGTGAGGTGGAATAAGGAAAAGCATCCAGCCATAGGAACTTTTACATGAATGATAATTGGATTAATGATCACCCGAATCGAATCCTCTTCAAATGTCAAATAAACACAATGACATGGCTGTTGCTAACATTTCCCTACTCCAAGTATTTCATTTTCTTTTAATGCCATTATTTCTTTATTTTTTATACTTCTAGTGGCTATTTAATTGTACACATTTCCAAATAATTATTTTTGTGGATTAATTAGCTTATTTCTATACTAACGCCTTTGATTATAAAATCGTATTTGTTAATAAGGTTATTATTTATTAACATACTTGTAAGTATTATTATTGTTATTAAATTTGGCTTTAAGAGGTGGAGGCTTGCTTGTGGCATGTTTGTGAATTGGATTGCAGTGTGAATGCTAAATTATATTCAGATATTCGTTTTAATTTAACTTGAAAGTTTCCCAAAAAACTTAAATTAATTTGAATTAATTTGAGAAAATGATATATTAAGTTATATGGAAATTTGAATTAACTAACAATATGATATAATGTACTGTACGAGGTAAAAGTGAGTTTCTGCATAGATAAAGCGCATGTTTGGAGCTGGCAGTGATGTGTTTCATGTATGGATTGTTTCAGACCACATTTTGTTGCACTTTTAAACTTGTGTTCTTATTTTGCACATATGATATGTCGTGCATAAGTTTTTCACTAACTATTTCTCGGTTGTGTTTTCGGCAGGCATTTAGATATAATAGCTATATTTATGTGCTGAAAGTTTGATGCATATCAACAGATCGATTTAAGAAAGGAGCCAATCTAAGATATTTAAGCCTCTTCTATTTCTTCTACTTCTTTTATTTCTAAGATAATTAAGTCTCTTCTATTTCTTCTATTTCTAAGGTATTTAAGCCTCTGTCATCACTTCGGTGTATCGTACAAAGTAAATTCTGTGTTTGTGGATCAGTGGAATTTGGCTGTGTGATACCGTTTCATATGGCGCTCCAATTAATTTATCTGAATTATCATTTTTTAAATTCAAATCCTTGTGATGGTGCTGAATTATGTGCATTATGTGTCACAACAAGGACACTTGCTGTAAAGTATATTTTAAGTGAATTTTTGAATGCTTGGATTTTCTAAATTTATTGCGCTGAATTGATGACTTATCCTGAATATGGGCTTGTTGTGTATTACTGCCATGGTGCCATTAACATCATCGTCACCCTCATCAGTGATACTGATTATTTAGTTAGTATGTTGCTGTCCTGCTGAGCATGGCTGAATGGAGCGAACAAGATTTGATATGAGAATAATGTTGAAATTTTTTGTTCTTAAAATATAATTAATTTTCACTATTGTTGTTATATTACTGAATGACTAAACATTTTGTTGATACCCATTGACAACTCATTGTTGATACCCATTGACAACTCATTGTTGATACCCATTGACAACTCATTGTTGATACCTGTGTTACAGATTGACTTGAAAGAAGTGTCCAAGTCCTTCCACAAGCAGTACAGTAAATACTTGGCTGACTTCATCAAGGGCGACTGCAGCGGCGACTACGGCCGGCTTCTCTTGGCCGTACTTGGCAACAACTAAATTCCTCAGCCGTGCGGCACCCTGTTGCCGTGAACTTAATTCCAGACACTGGATGTGTGTCTGACTGAAGCCGCTGCTGCTTCACTTTTCATGCCGTCACTTCTTGTGATTTTCATCATTGCGCGGCAGTCAATATGAAATGCGTAGACCTGCCTGTGTATGTGTTTGTGGTCGCGTATGAGTTGTTGATGTATAGTTGTTAATCAGTTAACCGCTTCATTCTGAGTCCTTAGTAGATATGATTTTATTGTTGTTGCTTTAGACACAGCGAGCAGTTGTTGTTTTTAGCGACGACAGATGATATTTTACCAAGGATGTGTAGTGTGTAGATCTGCTTCAGTTTCATCAATATGCCTTGGCATATTTTGCATAGTTGTATTTTTACTCTTGTATTTTATAATTATTAATAAAATATTTGAGCGTAGCGCACTGCCATTTCATCATCTATGAATGCATTTCTGTGAATTCTTTGTTCTTTTTTTAAAACATAATTGAATCGGATTATTTATACGACTCGATGTAATCATGCTTCATTTACTTTACTAAATCGTTGCAAATTTAGCTGGTAGACTATCCATGAGTTTAATCGATAATTTGTTTGAAGGGATGTCTTCATTGTTGCGATTTATTGTATTACATATTCCTCAAAGACTTAATGCTAAATCTTCTTGACATCCCTTTCTGTTGCAACTAAAGTTCAAAATAAATTGTTGTTATTTGATCTGTGATGTGTTACCTCATCAAGTTGGTATTTTATTACATACAGTATCGCCTCCCTATGACGTCCGTTATTATGTAAACAATTGTAAGACAAGGGTATGTTTATGACGTCATATTATTTTTTAAAAGTTAATTGTTTCACTATTCATATCTGACCTTCCATTGCTAGAGTGTAAACATTGCCTGTTTTCTTGTGAAACGTGTGATATCTAACAGCATCTAAAAGATTTTTAACAAATTTTATCGATTAAATATTGCGTATTCATCCATGTATTTGTTTTTGCTTTCAGTATTTTGGTTTCTGTAATGAAAGATAATGCTTACAGTTTAGTTGTGAAAAACTGTTGTGAAAGGCTTGCGTGAGCATCGGTAGATTATTTGGTTTCCATTGCAAAGGTTCTATTTACTACTGACTGGATGGGCCTTCTTATGAACATCATCTGACCATTATCAAATGCATCCTCAAAAAAATACTCATAATACGCTCAACAAATGTCATGATTATATGGACTTGCATCTTCTTGTTTATCTTCTGCATCTTCTTGTTTATCTTCTGAGCAATAACTTATTGTATGGTTTTGAATCTAGGATGGACGGTAGGGGGCCTGGAACAAATTGGTGGAGAATAGGAAGGAGCTTTGTACGGTAGGGGAGGGGTGCAGATATGACGAGCGGCGGGGGGGCGAGGGATCGAAGCATTCGGCATTCGAACATCTACATTGGTGAGATGTACCGTACCCCAAGATTTGGCTGGGACGGTGGTGCCGACTTGCGTCCCATTGTTTACGGCCCTGGTTGGGAGAATGATTAGGGGAGAGTGAAGCCAATTTTATTTGATCTACACTTTGATGATAGATCAGAATATAGAATTGGATAGATGTTATTCTTGCATCGCTAAGTCTTGATATCCAGTGCAACGTTTTCATGATGAGTATTATATGTATGTATGTATTCTGCACTTATTCTGCACTATATGTTGCCATGGTAATAAATTGGCAAAAATCCTAGGTGCCCAAGATATGACAGCTGTGCAGAAAAGTTTAAAAGAATACCAGCTATATAATTATGGATGACAATCGATTGGATCGAGGGCATTTGACAGTATCAAATCTAATAAATAACTATAATATTGGGCAAAGTAGGACAACGCAGTCATTTCGGCACACATTTATCTCGGTATGCATTAAATGAATTCTGCAACATGGAATTCTGAAATGATCCTTCAAATGTTCGCTCGATACCCAATTAGTGGGGCATGACAAAAACTAAGCTTACTTCAAATAAATCTAATAAACTCGGTTTTATTAATCGCTAAACCGCTTTTGTAATCTGTGATCTTCATATATACACTGTATACATCCGGTCATGTAACATACTATGTCTGTAGACGTCGAATTGAGGATCGAGAATTCAAATGTGGCCTACTCGGCGGCTGAACAACATGGGAACAAATTCCAACCAGAATGGATGTGACCACAAGTTAGTCTAGATGTAAATTTATCAAGCTTTGAGCGAGCTGTCAAAAAGACCAGCAGGCGCTATAGATCCTTACGTAAAGCTGACATTTTTGTTATTCAGGTTAGAAGCATATGTCTGAAATCTCTTCTGGTGGGAATGGAAACGTGTCTGCACGTAAACTATGATAAATCGTGTAGGTATATAAATTGAGCCGGTTTTAACCTGCCTCTGCGCTGGAAAAAAAACCGGGTGTGCAGATCGAGCCCTAACAATTATTTAAAATAGACTATGTCATGACATGAAATGTGCATTCATTAACTAATAGAATCAGAATCGACAATTCTAATTTAAACCGACAGATAACTATTGGAGCCTAGCTTTTCCATCGGAACCATTCGGAACCAGCAATTTGCCGTACATTTATAGACACGGTATGAAAGATATGGAACCGTTGGAGTGTAAAAAAAAACAAGTCGAGACATATCGCGTGTAGTTGCCAAGGGACAGTGAAGCAGATTAGAATAATGGCGGCTATTTGTTTACATTTTGATTTTGATGTAGTTTTATGATTTTTGCATTTATTTATTTTTCCCTATATATAAATGAAAAGAAACAGATGCAAAAAAACATTTAAGTGTAGTAATGTAATATTGTGTCGCATCATTGAAATAACAAGTTGAACTTTTAATTGTGTATAATCTGAATTCTTGAATTGTTTTAAATTGCGTTACGCCAACATGTCCCTTGTCAAGCCTAGGGCACCATCCACTCATAGTGCAGACGGGAGAAGCAAGCGAAAGGGTCGTAGCAGGAAGAGACCGCAGTGGGATGTAAGTTGTTACTCTTATGTAATTATATTGACTTTAAATATTGTATACATGTATTTCCAAAAGCATCTGGCGGTAGTTTTGATTAGTTTTAATTTGTAGTCATTAACAAAACAAGAGTAATACTGTGAACAACAAGAAGACAACACCTTGATATCTTTCTCACATACGATTTTTCTTACCTTAATAACGTATGGTGCATTAGAAGTGCAAACATACATACATACATGCATACATCATTCGTACGTATATATGTACGTATGTATGATATATGCGTGTATGTATATATGTACGTATGTACGTACGTACGTGCATACGTACATATATACATTGTACATGCAGTACATGTATGCAGTATGAACAGACGATTCTTTCATTTGTCTGTGCATATTATTTTTTGTATAGACATTGTGTTGCATGTGTATGTGATTTATAGTGTTTGTTAAGCATCTTTTGCACATTAATATTGTTATGCATTAATATACATTGTATCTTTGGCCGAATCACGTTAAATCACGTTAAATCACGTTACATACAGTACATGGTTCTGGCTCATACATTATGTATATGAACGAATTGAATATTTACAAGTCTATTATATTGGTAGAGAGTGACCGAATAGGTTAGTCGGTATGATGTTGTGTTCACGTCTCGCAGCGAGAAAGTAGAGGGTTCGCCTCCCTGCGACGACTGATTGTGTTCAGTGGCAAACCTGGGCAAATTGTTAACATTCCGTTGCCTGTACGCCGTACGGGAAGGACCTTTGGCCGCCCATCCATGCTCAACTGGCCTAGACGGTCGGTGGTTAAGTCATGCGTAGTAATACGTAAGACATATAACCATCGCCAGGACCTGTCTTCGGACAGAGCAATATCATCATCATCATATATTGATAGTCGTCTTTAAGGTTCTCAGATCATGCAGTTGTATCGTGTGCTATGTCGTGCCAAGTAAGGACGTGGAGCTGATGTTTGCATGTGTATGAACGAATTATGTGTGATGTTTGCTGTATGTGCAGAGCACGATCAACGACCTCAGTGTTCTCAAGGCATCAGCAGAAGAACTGGTAACTAGCTCTGAGCATTTGCACCTGGTCTTGTAATATCGAATAATTATTTACATGGAAATGTGTGTATCATTAAATTGCATATAATTCCAACAATATAGTAGGCCTAAATTAAATTATTAAATTTTAGTCAATTTATATTACGGTAGTTCTTTTATATTAGTGTTTTTTATCGACTAAAGTTTGTTAGAAATCAGCAAAATGTTTCATCGCGTAATTACAAGGAAATTATCGATAAGCACACTCATCTTGATTGCGTTCTTCAAAACATTTGCAGATAATATTTTGGATTAGGCTATATTGGAGCAAAGTTTTACAGTTGGAAGTCCATCCTGATACCAGCTATCTCGCTGTCTTGTCGATCGCATAGAGGGATATGTTGTAAAGCCCGATACCACTGGGCAATTACGATTTTTATTACAAATTGGTTAGTTTGAAAATTACAATACATCTGTTTATGCTTAAAGTTGATAGAAATTTTCGCTATTCAACAGTTTTACAATTTAAAGATGAAGTAGGAAATTGAATAAGTGGCGTGCGCATATTTATTTTCACGAAAATATTTTCGATCTCACTGCACGGTGTGGTAATGAAAAAACATTTCATGATGTGATTCTCATTTGTAAAAATGTGGTTGTAGGATCGGCGGAAATCGACTCACAAGTCGGCTAATCTTGAACTGGTTCAGAGTGAGAAACTGAGGAAGAAACTGTCTTCAGGTTTGACTGCTTGGCCATAAAGAAATAATTGTCTATTTGTCTCTCAACAAATTATGAAATTGTTGGTGTTGGAATTGATTTTCAAATGGTTACAATATTTTGCTGCATTAATACCTAGATGATAGTGTTGTGAGTGTTCTCAATTTATTGATCAACTCGTGCCCGCTCGGCTACATCTACATTGGACACATATTGTTGTTCATAATAATTGTTATTTTATAATAATAATTCTAATATAATAATTCTAATAATATTAATGATGAAATCAATTATGAAAATTAATTATGATATATGAAATTATGATATGATAATTATAATAATTAATAATATTATATATAATAATTATTATTATTTTTCAATAATAATTATTTTGAGGTAATATTTAGGTAATATTAACATCAAAAATAAATATCATAAAATAGTAA
>JAQFYQ010001551.1:0-13105 GCA_034694885.1 Buchholzia appendiculata | reverse complement strand
TTTCATTTGGGGGAGGTTTTTTTATTTCCATACATTTTTGAATTTTTTTGTGCAAAATGTTCATTTTTTTTGGGGGGGGGGAGGGGTTGACTTCCTAAAAAATTAAACGACATTTAGAAAAATTCTACTCTAAACGTCATAAATTTTAAGAAACAAAATGTGTGGGAGGGGGTTGAACCCGAACACCCCCCTTAAATATGGCCCTGTCTAACTTAGCTGCACATTGTTATGCTCAATACTTCGAATCTTATTCAAGTGATTTATCTTTATACTGACATATTTAATGCGAGTCTTATCTGCCACTAGATGCCCCAAAGCGGTGCATGTTTCATATTATCCCAGCGCTTTCCTCCACCACTGTAATTCCAGCACTTTCCTCTACCGTTAATGCCACTACTGAGTGCTGCTGCAATAAGTCATCTGTGGTTTGCACAGCTGAAGGATTAAAGCTTCAAGGGCTTTGCTTATCCACTTTGTAGCTCTCTCAGTACTTTACCTCCAGTCTGCAAACAAAGTGGAAGAAACTCGATATGAACGACACATCTCTGATAATCTCTTCCCCAAGTGCCAGTCCATTGTGATCTGTGAGTCATAGTGAAGCAGGAGGGGGAGGAAGTTGTCCCGAAGTGTTGGTTGATACTATTGAGCTGGCCAATTGCTTCCCATCAGCTTCTGTTTATCCGGATTGTTCTGAGACTGAATGATTATGAATGCATATAAAATATTCACTTGAGTTCATTGAAGAAGATTAACAGATCATTATTGGTATATACATTATGGGTACTATCAAGCGACTTCGAGAACTTCTGAACTCTTGGTGAAGCGAGGCCTCATTCGTCTGCATTTCTAAGTAGATTACAAGCGCGCCCCACACTGACAGTCAGCCGATTAAAAGCGCAGTCATCAGCCAAGTAAAGGATAATGGAATCAGCATGAATTATGAGTGGCATTAGGTCATTTAATACTAAGCACTATTTTATTAATCTAATAGAAACTAAACTCTTTCATATTATTGACATTTAGTTTATTGAAATAAAGTCGTTTTAATTGAAACATCAAATTCTGTATTAAACCCATTGCTGCTATCTGTAGGGTGTTTCGTCCCGGAGTGACTCTCTCGGTAGGGACTCGAGCAAATCCCGGAGCGCGACCTCTCCTCCACCGTCCTCCCAGCGCTTCTACGACTGGAACACTAATCACTTCTACCCAGACGTACACAACATCGGCTATCCAATCACAGGAGACTCCTTTCTCCAATCCCACCAATCAGATTCCTCGGACGATGACGAAGCGAACGTTGTGCCAAAGAAGATGATGATGACGTCAGATTCCACTGGGAGGCTTAATCTGAAGATCGACATCGATCTAGATTCCAGCTCTGACGCTGAGGACGACGACGAAAGACATCCGAAGGCTTGGCACAAGAGTCCGCTCCGCGTGCGCCGTATTCGTCGGCGAGATGGCAGGCCAGTTTCCGCGGAGATAAACTTTGATCCGACCAATCGTAAGCTGTATATTCACAGTCTTACGGGTAGCGTGGACAACCTGCCAACAACGACAAAGTCAAAGTCAGAAGTTGAAAAATTTGACAAAAATAAATGCGTCTTGAGTGAAAGTTTGATTAGAAGATTCAGTGCTCCGGATAAATTGAAAGTCGCCGGGCAGAAACAGCACGGTGTGCTGAGCGTTCCGGCCGCGGACGAGTCCACACGTGGACAGCAGAGTGCGCACGCTCAGACCCGTACCCGATCCAAAGAGTCTCGGGTTAACCTTCGAAACGGTGCGGAGAAGCGAAGGGAGTTCGTCAAGCAGCGCTGTAGATCCCAGGGCTGGGACATAAAGGACCCTGATGAACCAGACACAGTGGCTACTCGTCATAAAAATGGACTTCCATCTTCGGGTAGTAAGAACGGGTTGGTGATCCAGGGTGAGGGCACAGGAGTGCTCCAGAGTTCAGCCAGGCATAGTAGATCACAGGAAGACATGCGGTACATAGAGCCAGCCTCCACAGAGTGGCGCATCAAGGACGCCAGGGACCAAGAACATGAGGACAGTATATGCCAGGTCAACGTGAAAAACCTTGTGAGACAGTTTACAAGTCCACAGACGGGGACCATTGCGGGAGCCAGTGATAGCGCAGCTGAGCCGATTCCATCCAAGCAAACAGGTATATCTAAAAGTCATTCTGCTATCGGTAGTTCATCTTTTGAAAACATTTACGATGGTGTAAATGTTCGGATTGACCGAAACCATTCTGACAACATCCAGTTACGCGAGAAAAACTTGCAGAAGTTCAACAGCTCGAACCCTTCCACTGTGCCTCAAGTTCAAAGTCTCAAAACTTCTTCACGAAGGCTGGCCGGGTATGATGCTAGGTCGCTGATGAACGAGGAGAAACAGAAGTTTGAAGTCTATAAGATGGAATACATGAGGCAACACTCCAGTGGAGATGAAGCAGTAAAGGGACCAAAGTGTAAAACACCCGAGGAGTTTGTAAACAAGGATATTCCACCGGACGAATATGTGTATGTGTTGAAGAAGATTCATCATCGCAATGATCAAGGTTTGAGAACATCTGGAGGGGGTAATGAGAATGGGATTAGCAAGAGCACAGTTAGCAAGACGTCACATCACCAAGTTGCTCACAAGTCAAGCAGTGGAGCTTTGTCGGTAAATCTTGGTGACACTCCGGTATCGTCTAAGTATCAGTTTAAAGTCGCGACGAGTCAAGACACTCCCACTGCAAGTGAGTGGCTAGCATCTTCACTCTCTTCAACAGCAACTGCACACAAGCTTTCCAGTCGCCCCGATGTCATCCCATCTTCAGTGACGTCACAACCAGTGCACTCTGAGCAGAGCAAAGTTAATTTCAAGACGAATGAATTGCCTGAGAAAAGGCAGCAGACAGGCCAGCAGCAGCTATTAGCTAAGCATTACTTGGGCCAGCAGCTGCAGAGTAAGCAGCAGCTTGGCCAGCAGCAGCTGGGTCAGCAGCAGCTGGGCCAGCAACAGCTGGGCCAGCAACATCTGGGTAGGCAACTAAATGGTCAACAGCAGCTGGGCCAGCAGCCGCAGACTAAGCAACAACTGGGTCAGCAGCGGGTCTACATGGAAACAAATCTACCCTTGCAACAAAAGCCACCAAAGTCGAAGCAATCTGGCGACCTGCCTGTATCAGACTGGCAGTACAGCACGGGATACCAACGTGGTGCTCCCACCACTGGGCAAAGTCAATCACATCTTTTACAATTTATGCCTCAAATAGATAAACGTCACGTTGAAGTGGAAGCATCTGAATCTTACAAATCAGTGCTTTCTATGCAAGAAGTGCCTTTAAGGTCATCTGGTGAACGTGTAATATCATCTGTGCCTCAGGTTTCGACTGAAGTTCCTCTACTATGTGTGAAACCATCACAGAAGAAATCAACTAGCCAAGGATCATCAAATCCATCCAATGTATTTGACCAGAAAAACAACCATGAAAATACCAGGTTGTCAAAAAATCCGGCCGTCAATTCTCGTTTACAAGACAATGGCGGTGCAACTATTTTTAGCATCACGGGATATCCAGTGACGTCATCGATTGATCAAATGCCAGTTTATGAAAACCTGACTGCTGTGCGGCCCACTGAGCTCGACATCAGTGGTTATTCATATCTGGATAATTCTCAGTTAGAGGAAAGGTCCAATTTTGAACAATCTCATTACTCAGTCGTATCAGATTCTAACTACCAGCCAAGACCATCAAGGCAGTCTCAGCAGTATGAGGACAATTATAGCCAACAGCAGTACTCGTATAATACCCCCCATGAATATTCTGCATACGAAAACGTGCATTACTTGGATATTAAAACTAATTATACGACTGCCGGGGTGGCTGGAAATGACAGATATGTTCCAGTTTGGACCGAGGTGGATAAAAGGCGACCGATTGCTGTCTGGCCCGAGGTAGAGAGTGCCATAGAGATGGACAGTCTTAACAGACGTCTTACCAAGCAGAGAAAAGAGACGCAGCAGTTTGAAGTAAGTACCAGCAGTGAGCATCAGGAAAGTGGTCGGATCATCACGAGAGGCTACGGAGGATTCAGATCACCGGATGATTCAAATGCCTCCGATATGCAGAGGATCATACCTCTGAGTCCAGTCTATGCCGTTCCACCTCAGCTCTTACGAAGTGACGCAGTCTTTTCTGGACCACCAGCGGCGACTCGCAATTATAATCCTGACGTCACTTTATATCAAAGTGATGCCTCTCAAAGATATAGTGAATCTGATGCGTATTATGGTGGTGTTAGATATTGTGACAATGAGAAAGGACCGGTTCGTCTGAATGAAAGTGAAACTGCAGCATTATTAAGTAAACAGCTGGGCAAAGTTGATGCTAGTAGATATGATCAGTTTCCTGCTCAGAGTAACTGGATGGAAGAACGTCCAATTTCTTCTTCTGGTGAAGGTTATCACAAACAGTTTGTACATCAAGGAGACATTGCGGAAAAATTTCCAGGCGAGTCTCCGGCAAAACGTTCCAACTCACTTCCATCCACTGGGAGCGTGCCAGTTCCGCCCGAACTTCCGAGACCAGAATCTCGTCGACCTAATCTGCCTCGCTCGCTGACTGCTCCAGAGAAATCCCCAGAGTCGAATTCTCAGCTTTCGTCAAAACTTCCGTCGAATGAGGAATTTCACCAGGAGCTCAAGTCCGTTCTGGCAAACTTCCAGCTTCGCAAGCAGGAAAAAGAACGGAGTCTGGAACGTGATGGAACCTCTGAAGACAAAGCTCATTACATCTCATCTGTACATCAACCACCCAGAGGTGTTCAGCATCCATCGAAACCTGTTCCGCCTCAAACAACACCTGCAGACCGAACAGTAAGGGAGAAAACTTCGCTTGAATTCCAAATTTCAGCTCCATGCCGAAGCAAGTCATTAGATCGTGCTTTCCCAACAACGGACTCTACTAAATCTCGCACCCCATCTGCAGACAAACTGATTAAACTGAGATCTTCCAAACAGTACGCTTCAGCTAGGACGAATGAAACGTCCAAGGTAAACGTTACCAAGCATGAAGCACCTACTCGTGACGTCACTAGCTATAGCGATAATGACGACATGGTTTCGCGCAAAAGCGTGGCAGAACTTAAAGCCAAGCTGTTCGGTCCGAACGAGTGCAACGCAACGCAGATTTTATCCCTGCAGAAGGACGCGACTGAGAAAAAGGAATTGGATTCGGTTGTGGGCCGTGATGGTGGTTCGAGATTTCGACAAGTTGACTTGGCTCTGGACCAGCCTTCAGTCTATCAGCTGCAACGTGGTCGACAGGATGGAGATGCAGAGAGACTGTATGATTATGTTTCTTACAGAGATGGACAGAAACCTAAGAGGTAATTATGCTTTACCTTCTTGCAGAAAATTTAACTAATTCTGCTGTGTATTAATGCATGATTTTTGTAAATCATCGCATCATAGTATATTTACCTGTTACATGTGAAAACGTCATATAAACTGAACGTAGGAATGTGCACTGTCGCTAGATTATTGCTACAAAATGTATCAGTTGAATTATTACAATCGAATCATGAATATTGTTTTATTTTCTGATGAATAATACAAAAACATACAAACAGAAGACGATTTACAAGTGTGCACAATTTTCCCTTGTTGCTTTAAAATTATCTTGCATTATTTTTGACGATTTAAAGATATAAAAGATTATTAATCAATAATTATTGTTTAGCTAGTCATGTTGATTAAAATTAGGTCATAAAAATCTAAATTTCCTAATCTTCAAAATGCCAAATGAAAAACATCATCTTTTACAACATGGATTCCAAGCAAGTCATGATTAAGCAAATTTTTTATTTTCTTAATTTGTAATAGTATTGTGATGCATTGTGAAAATTTTAAGACGCTATTTAGTTATGATTGACTTCATTTTGTTATTGAAGCGAATGCGTCATTACACAGTTGGGCAGAATCAGGTATATAGGCAAATAGCCTACAGCTAGCTATATGAACCTAGAAATCAATTTGTTTTATTTATCCATTTGAATTAATATATTTGAGGTGGAAGGGTTTACAAATATTAATACACTTAATCCATTACTTAATCCGTGTACAGCAAAATTTAAGAATTTTTTAATTTCCAGAAGTTCGTCAATTCAGTTGCATGAAAACGTTAGTAAATTGGAGAAATATGTGCAAATATATTCTGAAGAGAACATGGGGTATTGCATTAGTTTCATAATATCTGCTATATTTAAACTAAACACGTCTTATCAGTGAAAAAGCTAATTTTTTTAATTGTAACTTTTGACCTTTTTGTGTTTCTGCACAGGTCCAATATTTACGACGAGCTGACCGACCTCGAAAGAGTGTACGAAAACCTGAACGAACACTATGAGGAATCCCCGGCTCGACCCGACTACCGCGGTCAGCAGAACGCCGCCTCAGCTGCGCCATCTAACGAATCAAACGTCAAACGTTTATCAATCACCAACGTCCGCATGTTGACCGAGCTGCAGGAGAACCAGACGGGGGTCGACTACGCCAAACAATGGCTTCAGGGTGCAGGGGAGGGTCATCTGCCCCCTCCTCCTCCTCCCCCTGCACCTCTAAGCTCCATGGATTTCGCACCTCACCATTCATCACACCCATCATGGAATGGCTTTCTGGGAGAAGCCGATACATCGAAATCCACGGATCTTCCGAAGTCCTTCTTTCCTCGTAAAGTCATCGACGACATGGCGTACCGCAAGTGGCACCAAAGCGGAGGAGGAGGAGCGAAGGCAGAGTCGGACGCTCTGAGTATGAGTGGCAGGTCTCTCACTTCTTCACCAAATGTAGTTGCCGAAGTACGAGAGAAATGTTTACCACCGCCAAAGAACCAGGAGCAAGGTGGAAGCGTTCGAAAGACTTCAGAGGTGAAGATCAACGTTGGATCTGCTGTGTCGTTCAGTGGGAGCCCTAGTCATACGTCATCTGCTGAGAAGAACACTGGAACTCCGAGGTCAAGGTCGCTGTGTGTCATCAAACGTTCGAAAGAAACAGATGCAGGCAGTTTGGGCGAAACTTCCAAACCACGACCTGCGTTCCAGCGCAGTACTTCCTTCGATCCGGATCCAGATGTTCCGCAGAAAGATTCCAGCGTGGAACACGATGCAGAATCTGCGGTCAGCATCACACAAATCATCGAGTTGTTTTCAAAGTCTCAGAGCGAGCCCGAGATTTGTCAGCGACCTGCCGCCAAACATAAAACCTACAACCGTCATGGAGAACTAGTTCCTGTTAATCCATGTGATGAAGGTCAAGATGGAGTTGACAATCAGACTGGCGATGTAGTCGCTAGAATAAAACCAAACCAAACTCCGCGAGACATCAAGACACGGCGTGACAATCGCTCAAAAGTTACGATCAAGTTGAGCGCCGACTCTGGCTACTTGGAAAGCGAAAGCGACAGTCACAGTAGCTCCAATGCCGAACAACAAAAACCAACCAGCTCACACGATAATCTACACAGCAGCCACCTGGCGAGTGAAACTTGTTCTGATGTAGACCGCCAGCTGCACACCACTCCTAACACCAGCAATTCATGTTTGGACCGAACGCCAGTGCTGGAAAGTTCAAAGGAAAGATCAGAACGTATGTTGAAGCTGAGACAGGATTGGTTTGAACAGGCGCCTGCCCCGGTCACAATGAACGTCCAGTTAACGCAGGCAGTGCCGTCTACATCTGGGCAGAGTAGGCAGATTTCTACGACCAGTGTAGCGAGTCAGAACAAATCTGGAGCATATCCTGAAAACAGTGGTGTGAGCAGTACCAGGGCGACAGGTGGCAGCATCAGTCAGTCTTCAAGTTCTGCATTGAGCTCGTTCAACGTACTTACTTCTGAGTCTGTTAGCTTCCAAGATTCAACAAAGAATAAATGCACAAATCCCAGTGTTAAACAGCTGCCATTTGAAACATCAGTAAAGCAGCAGTTGTTTCCTGGTTCCAAACCAGTTCAGAGTTCAGTGCTGAATCAGAGCTTGACCTCAACATCAGAGCTTGGTAGGACTGTTCCATATCGATATGAGGAAAAGCAGCAGGAGAAGGTCTGGAACAAGGAAGCGATCGTCGAGGAACTTAGACAGGAAAAGTTTCGCCATGATCCACAGTCTCTGGATTCTGTGGAGCACTACAGAAAGGTTGTGAAGGAGCCTACGTGTCAAGCCAGTGAACAAGTGTCGAGTGAGCTTCACCTGAAGGAGGAAAGAAAGGCAGGAAGTAGTGGAGAAGTGATGACGTCACACTCATCACAGGTCATGAAACAGAAATCAGAGGTCATCGAAGTAAGTCAAGGCAATGTTGCATCGTTATCTAAATCTACAAGAATGACAAGTTTGCCTCATTCTGACGCATCCAAGTTTTCTTGTCCAAAGAAAGATAAAATGTCGAATATATTTTCGTCCGAAAGATTTGAGCTGAGCGACGGAGAGATGACCGACGCGACTGACGTCACGCTGGACAACATGGTCGGCGCAAATCGCAGCAGCCGTCCTTTTTCTCCGGAAATGACAGACCTTTCCGATATGGAACAGATGTCTGCGGCATATCTTACGAAATTTCGAGGAGCGCCTGCTTCCACTTCGAGAGAAGAAAGAAAGTTTGCAGCCAAGGAAGAAACGACGATGAGGAAGCAAGCGGATGACTCGATAGCAGTGGACAGATCGAGCACTTTGAAGCATTCCCATCAGATGTCTGTGAAACCGACTGGCGGTCAGATGGAATCTTCCTTCACTACTCGTAGTACGGAGACGAGCCGTCAATCTTACGTGTCCACTGTTGAAGGTCTGCAAGCACCTCCAACCCAAATCAGCTCTTCCATCACCAAACCATTCCACACTGCCCCGACACCATCCCACACATCCTCCCACACTGCGTCCTCTGAGAGCAAGGAGTTTCTCATCGAGCAAGCCCGTGAGGAGATGAAGCAGTTCCGAAGAGACAAGAAACCGGAGGATAAACATAAGCCAGACGAGAGAAGGCGGTCGATCAAAGAATTGGTGGAATCGTTCGAAGATCTTTCGAGTCCTTTCATGCGTGGTCGTCCGAGGAGCATGGAAATACAGGTGTGTACATGGTGACACAAAATATTTAACTATCTGACGTACATTAAACTTTTATAGCAGAGGATTCAGTGTGGGATATACATCCCATTAGTAAAATTACATATGCAGACCCATGCAACAGTTGCAACACGTACTATGTTTTTTACTTAAAATATATGAGCGTAATGGAAATTTAAAAATTCAATATATTTATATGGAATATAGTCATGAAAGTTATTAGCGTTAATGTATACATATTGCTGTTAAGAATTTTAGCATTGTAAATCAACCATTGATTCAATATGATGTAGTATTTCCATCGTTTTGATTGTGGATTTTATACTGCAAAAATTCTGTAGTTGTTATAATTCGAGGAGTTATTCATTGTCTCTAATGTGTAATTATACCTGAACTACAGGGGCATTTTTAATCTATTTAATTGCTTATAGATAATTTTAAGTATTGACATCGAAAAAAACTAATAGTATATTATTTTATTAATAGTATATTTATTGTTAGAATTATTTTAGAATATAATCTATTTTTATCGTGCTGGCTGGTTGAAAGCATAACGAAGTAAACATATAAACAACAGGCTTGCTTGTGTCTGGGCCACACTGTATTAGCTGGACGAAGCCTCTAAACAATTGAGTCTTGCCTACTCGGCCAATGCTCAGATGACACATAGGACGCATCGATGTTGTCCATCTAAAGGATTAAAAATGCAAATATGTTTTCGTTGGAGTTAACATCTGCCGACTGATACCGATTTAAAAGGCATCCCAGTCAAAAGTAGGCCCACGTTAAATTAATACAAATGTTTGCTCTAATTTAAAAATTGGAATTTGGTTGAATCAGCTGTTAATACAACAAAGCTTTCTTGACTGCAAGCTTGTGGCTGTGTTTGTAGTTGCCCGAGGATTTGAAGAAACTTCAAGGCGGAAGTGGTTCTACTTCTTGAGCAGAAGTTGAGACTACGACGAATCGGCAAAGTGAGAGACATACATTCCTTGATGTCCGCGGTTCGAATCCAGATATCCTCAAGGGCCAATAAATTGCATTTACTCTGTTTTAATAATACAGTATATTAATGTCATCGATGTCGCAAGTTTCGTTCGTTTGGATGAATTTAATAACAGTTCAATAGTGATAGTGTGTGTGACGTCAGAGTTCAAAGGTCACTATCGGTTTTACTATGTGACGTCAGAGGTCACTAGCTGGCTTACTATGTGACGTCAGAGTTCAAAGGTCACTAGCGGTCTTACTATGTGACGTCAGAGTTCAAAGGTCTTTAGCGGTCGTACTGCGTGACGTCAGAGGTCACTAGCTGTATTACTGCGTGACGTCAGAGTTCAAAGGTCACTCTGTCTTACTGTGTAAGGTCAGAGTTCACAAATCGTCATACTGTTGTATAGAAACTGTTGTGGAACAGGATGAACTGTGTGTGTACGCAGTGTGCACAAAAGACTGAGTGTACAGTTTGTTTAAAGACTGTACAGGTTGTTTAAAGACTGCTAATATTGTAGAATTATAATGCTTAAACTGTAACTTAGCTCAGTATTATTTGTATGGTATATTTTCATAGACGGTGCTCACATGATTTTATTGACCTGCAGCTGAGGGCAAAATAGTGCAATGCTGTTCTTAATAAATAAAAAATTCTGAAAAATGAAGTTCTGATTCGGGATGAATTTGGTAGTTTAAGTTTTTCATAATATTGAGAATATTATATAGTTAATGAAATAGTCATTTAAATTTATAACTGTTAAATTTAAATTCTACAGTACTACCTGTAACTTTTTCAAATGTCCAATTGTCTTGAGTAATGTTGGGATCGACAACATACCCCCATTCTTATCAACGTCATTATTGTTCTGCTTTGCTCCAATTCAGAAGACCGAGTGGTGTTCATTCGATGTTGGTGGAATTAAATTTTGTTGCGATTGGGTAGTGGAGTCTGGAATTTTCCCCCAAATTATTGAAAAAGCAGATCATGTGGAGAGCATCTATCCGTGGTGATTAAAAAAATTGGAGAGTATTACATCCTAATGGGGGGGTTAACATATTTCTTGAAAATTAGGGCACTGGTAATCTGCCCATGAATATGTAAGTCTGAGCGAACTTGCAAACTATTCTGACAAAAGCTTATGTTTGGCAAAAAAATTGTGTATCTTACAAGAATATTATATCAACCCTTAGGCTGTTCCTCCCACCCACAGAATTTCCCCTGAGAGTCGTCTGATCCACCTGCTTTTCATCTATATACAGTATCTGCGCGTTCAGACTGTCAAACTTTATCATCCGCGAGCGTCCCTTAGTCCTTAGGACGCTCCTTAGGACGCTCCTTAGTCCTTAGGACGCTCCAGACGAACTCCCACTCGTCTGTATCATTCGTCTCTACTGTCCATTCCCCCCTTACTTGGACTGTTGAGAGACAGTTTTGATGGCAGAATGTCAGGGAAGAAGATAGGTTACGTTTTCGATCAAGAAATGGCCCGAAATAAAACGAAAGAAAAGACTTCAGGAAACGTTAAAAGAATAACATAATATATTGATGTAGATTGTAGAAGATGGAAGCCAAAAATCTGCCGGATAGCAGAGCACCGATATTGATGATTATAATAATAATAATATGATGATGATGATAGTGCTCTGTCCCAAGACAGGTCCTGGCGATGGTAATTCTGTCTTACGTATTACTACGCATGACTTTTACCACCGACCGACTAGGCCAGATGAGCACGGGTGGGCGGATTATAATATACAATTAATTAAATTACAATGACACACAAAGATTAATATACATACATATATATTTATTTACAGGTTAGCATATCTATTATTCATGACTCTACGAAGCTAAACGAAAGTGTTTCTAGCACCGTTTTCAGACTCACCAGCTAACAAGAGATAATTTCGATAAGAAAACTGCAACCAGCATCGGTGATGTAACAACATAACAAAAACAACAACAACAACAACACGTCTAATATCATCAAATATGTAACTCGGTGCACAGTTATAAATAAATAAATATTAAATAAAAAGATAAATAAAGAATAAATAGATCACACTGTACAAGCTAATACACAGACACATAACAGATTGCATCGACACGTGTTAACTGAAAGATTTAAAGCTTCTTTATTTGATAGATTTGCACCAATACAAATCATTCTTAAATACAAATAACCAGCTTTTGGTATATCTTTTAGGTATCGTATAACTTTAAAAATAGTTAAACTTTGAATACAATTTGGTTGTCACAATAAAGCAAATGCTACTACCTTCGGTTGTTATCATATTCTACATTGCATTCTACATTGTATTTACCCATAACAGTGCCTCGATTACTGTATATTACACATTATCTACTGACCATATACATTATACAGTGCATACCTGTGCGTGTACTACTAAAGACTGTATATACATTAATTGTATATATCTTCAGTGCTCGACATAGAAACACACACATAGAGTAAGTGTCTTTTGCATTTACACAGCATAATTATATTGATTCAGCATTTGTAATGTTTTGATGACGTCAGACTAATGACGCCGTGATGACGTCATCAACTCCGTTGCATTTCATCATCTTATATGAATTTTTTTCAGTACCTGGAGTTCAGGACACATGCATATGTAGATATTGTACATATGTCCATACAGATTTTAGGTGTAAACGAGACAGCTAAACCAATTTGAGGTCCCATATTAGATTTACGAAAACTTGTATAAATTTAAGTGCAGCATAGGCATTCTATTTCCAATTTTACCTGTACGCAAGTTTGTGCAAGTCTTTTAAGTGATAATTTCCCCCAATGATTATTCTACATTAATTTATACTTGTCAGGAAGGTAATATTCCAAGTTTAACCACACAATCCCCATTGACATTTTCATATCTTATTTTATAGAAATAATATTTTATCTCTCAAGGGTACAAGAAGGACCTTTGGCCGCCCACTCGTACTCACCGGCCTTGTGCATGGTTGGTGGTTAAGTCAAGCGTAGTAA
>JAQFYQ010001550.1:0-13106 GCA_034694885.1 Buchholzia appendiculata | reverse complement strand
CTGTGCCCCGGCTCTTGGCGTCGAAGGGGAGGAGGAGACCCGAGACGCCTATCAAGTATCAAGTATCAAGTAAGTATGACGGGACCTAACCTTAACTCCAAGTCACTAACCATTAGGCCTATATTATTATCTTACTTGACTTCTTACTTGAGTGCCGCTCCTCTAGTAACCAAGAGAGCGACAGTCTACCAGGGACAAAACAATAAGCTTGTATATCTCCTGCTGTACCTGAGCTAGTAATACCGTCCTGTTCTTAAATTGATTAACATCTTTTACCTGAACTACTTCTTCAGGTAAGCTTTTCCACCATGGTATGACTCTGTTGCTAAAGGAGTATTTCCCTGTATCTGTTCTGAATGCTTTTTTGCTCATTTTAAGACTGTTTTGTCTGAGTCCTCTACTATACCGCGTTTCTTGTGAAGTGCTGCTTAAGACCTGTTCGCTTCTCATTACCGGTATATCCTGTGTTCCATTATCCTTTACATTTGAAATTGTACTATTGCACTAAGTCTTTTAAGTGGTATAGTGTATACAATTTCATTTTGTTAATTCTATACAAAAGTGTCGAGCATTTGATATTAGCAAATGTAAGTTGTATTTGATCGAATCCTTGATAATGTTTTGTTCTGTTTTGCCTTCTATTTCAGTTTCAGTTGCCTAGTTCACACTCATTATATTGTATACTCAAAACTCTGATGAATACAATTAACATCTGGTAGGTACTAATATAGCCTTATATAGGCCTATATGTTGCCTTATTAAGATGGATGTAAATACTATTTGTATATTATGTGGAGCGCTACTAATTGACGGACCCATTGTAGCTGTTGAAAGAGGTCTAGAAAACCTAAAGAAATGTAGCCACATGAGAAATGATGGCTTGTATGCCAGAATGGAAGAAAATAATTCTTTGACAGTTCATGTTGTGTGTCGTCAACATTATGTCGACAAACGTCGTATTGCAAATGCGGTGGCTGTTGCAAGCAGTGATGTTCCAACCGTGAACGATAGGCCTGTTCTGAGATCATCTGTTCCAACTTTTCAGTTCTCGAGCCACTGCCTTTTTTGCGTGGAAGAGGCCAATATGGCTGAGGAACTGAAACAACCGAAAGATCGCAGAAGAGTTATTTCAGAAGTGCTGACTACAACTTTTCAGGAAACTGTTTAAGGCAATTATAGATAATCGGAATGATGATTGGAGTCGAGAAGTTCAGCACAGAATAAATTGTGCAGATGTTCGAGCATTTGATGGCAGATATCACCGACTGTGCTACGTTAAATTTTCATCACCTTCAACTGGCTCTTCTGCAGTAGGACGTCCTGCTGATCCACAATATGGATATGCTCTTTGCAAATTATTCAGTTTCATGGAAGAAAATGATGAATGCCAATACACTGTCAGTGAGCTGCTACAAAAGACTAAAGAGTATCTTCCTGTTGACCATCCTATTATGTCAGGTCAAACGCTGAAATCAAAACTGAAGAGTCACTTCAGTGAAAGGATTATTTTGACAACTATTCCAGGTGGAAATACTATAGTCACATTTCTTGATAGTGCAAGCAACATTCTTAATAATGAATGGTATAAAAATTAGGTCAACAGATCCCAAATCAGAACGACAGCGCATCGTTGAGACAGCAGCTGCTACTGTCAGAGAAGATATTTGTGCAGCCAGATATGAGGTGGAACAGTATAGTTGTGTAATTGGTATGTGTGAGAAAGCAGCATCAGCGGTACTACAGATTCTACACACTTTTATTGAGTCTGTTATTGTGAAGAAGAGAGGTCGTCGAGAGGCATGGATACGCAAATGTACCAGTATTGAGCATGCGACAATTTCAGCAGCACGGCCCAAGTCTTTCTTGTCAATGTTGCAAGTGGGACTGTCTGTGTATCTGCACCGACATTTTGGTTCAAGGACTTTAATAGATGTACTGTTCAGTCTTGGGTTTTGTGCTTCGTATACAGAAGCGAATTTGTACGAATCGTCACTACTTGTCCATGGTCAGCCAAAAGTGAACGAGTCTGCTTTCATGCAGTTTGTTTTTGACAATGCCGATTTCAACTCACGAACACTGGATGGACTCGGAACCTTTCATTGCATGGGTGGTCTGCAGTGCGTGACACCTGCTGATGGTGTTAATGCTACGACCTCTATTGATCGCCTTAATAAATTACCAAAGGCATTGGACATTAGTTGTACTGGTCAAGTAGTATTGAAACAGTATTGTAAGCCTGCCAACCCCGGCCTTCAAGGAATTTCCATCAAAGATGTTACGTCTGTCGTCGCGGAACCGAAATCAGTCATCTGTGCAGAAGCTCTAGATTTATTATGGATGTCTGGAGCTGCCTTAGATAGTGAACGACTATGCGGATGGTCTGGATATATGGAGCAAGCAACCAAGGACTCAAAACCATTCATGACCTCTACTGTCATTCCGATGCCGTTCATAAATCTTCCAGCAACGGATGTTAGGACGATTTTCACTGCACTGATGCATGCTGCTTCTCAATGCAGAGCACACAATCAATCGAGCTGCTTTGTGACATTTGACCAGCCACTTTACTGGAAAGCAGTCGACATGGTGGCAGCATCTGGTCCGGATGGAGACTTATCTTCGGTGATTGTTAGACTTGGAGGCTTTCATATGCTGATGTCGTATTTAGGTTCAATAGGATACATCATGTCTGGGTCTGGGATAGAACAATTATGGGAATCAGTGTATGCCCGAAACTCTGTTGTGCAGATGTTAACTGGTCATGCCTATGCTAGAGCTGTGCGAGCTCATTCCCTCACACAGCTGGCACTTGTGATTATCGTGCAGAAGCAGCTGACAGATCTCGATCAGACAGTTGTAGATGAAATTTCGTTGGTTTACAACAAAGTTCTCAATAACGAGATTTCAGCTGAATCAATTGCTGATAATTCTTCCGTGCGCACAATGATTTCGCGCATTTATTCTCGTATGAGCGATATTGCTTCTACAAATCGAATGGCAAAGTTGTGGAAGCAGTGCTTTGATCAGGTCGAAATTATGCGACAATTTATCCGGGCTGAACGCTGCGGTGATTTGGACCTTACCTGTACTGCGTACAACGCATGCTGCCCTACTTTCATGCAGCCGGTCAGATGCTGTATGCAAAATTTGCACATCTTTATCTTCAACAGATGTTAGAGATCAAGGCTAAAATGACCCAATCTGAGTTTGACAAGTTCACCACTGATGGCTTCTTCACAGTGAGACGCAGTAATAAGCTGTGGTCCGGTGTTTGGACTGACATGACTATCGAACAAGTGCTAATGAGATCCATGAAGACTAGAGGTGGGGTAACTCGTGGGCGCGGTCTAACGGAAAGTGTTCTCAGTCGCTGGACTCTTACAACACCAGCATGTGTAGAAATTTCGAACGAGGTTGAAGATTATTGCGGCATCAGAACGACAACTGCAGAGCAGCATGTTGAATAGAGAGATTCTCGACAGAGTAGAGACAAACTGGACCTTGATAAATTCATAGTGTAGTTTGAAAAGAGAAATCCATTTTGTCTGGAGCGAGAGGAGTTGGTTTCATTGTCGAATGGTATTGTTGGAGATGATACTGTTAACTGCGATACAGCTCTCAACTCCGGCTTGTCTGCTATGTCTAGAATGACTGACAATAATTTTGGAGAAATTAAGCTGAGGAAATCAGATAGAGTACGTACCTTAGCTACGGTGAGTAGTGGCGCTAGAATGCAAGATGATTTTGCCCCTGTGAATACGATGCAGCTGTTCAATCGTATTATCTGCGTAGCCAGAACTGCTGAGGAACTAGCCGAGTGCTTGAACTATGAACTTGCTACACGACCACCTGCTCTATTCTTGAATTCAAAAATGCGGAAGCCAAATAAAGCTTCATTGTGTGCAGTTTTGGAAGCAGATGCACCATGCATTGAATCATTACCAAATGAAACTCATGTTTTCATTTTGGATGGTGGTCATCTTCTCCATCATGTAGTATGGCCAAACCCAGCGACGTACGAAACTGTCTGCAAGTCGTACGTGGATTACATTGTGCGTTACTATGGCATCAATGTTACTGTTGTGTTTGACGGGTACAATGAGATCATCAGTACTAAAGCGGAGGAACATCGAAGACGTGAAGAGAAAAACTAAAGCGCTGATATTAATGTACAGAGAGATGCAACAGTTTGTGTAACGCAGGCAGAATTTCTGGGAAATGCTAGGAATAAATCTCAGTTGATAAATGTCTTATCAACGCATCTCACAGAAGCTGGAATAGATGTCGTACAAGCATCGGCAGATGCCGATACTCTAATCATAAACACTGCTATTGCCTTGGCATCAACGTTCAGTAGCGTAGGAGTCGTCGGTGAAGATACCGACTTTATTGTACTCCTTGTAGCTCTAGCACCACCAGAAAAGGACATTCATTTGTTGAAACCAGGAACATGGAAAATAAAGCCAAAAATATACAGTTCCGCCAGTCTGCAGAAAGCTGTTGGTAACTTGTGACGGCACTTGCTTTTCCTTCACGCCATGAGTGGTTGCGACACAACTTCTGCCCCCTATGGTAAAGGCAAGAAGAAGGTGTACAAGCTTCTGCCCCCTATGGTAAAGGCAAGAAGAAGGTGTACAAGCTTCTGCAAAGGGATGGAAACTTGTGTGTTGAAATTGATGTATTCAACAATCCTTATGTGTTTGCAGATGTTATAGCTGCAGCTGGAGAAAAATTTCTCCTTGCGTTATATGGAGCAGGTAGAGATGTGAAAACACTGAATCAACAAAGGTACTTCATGTACCACAGATTAATTGCGAAACAAGGATTAAACCACAACTTTAATCTGGCTACATTGCCACCTACGTCCGCAGCAGCAAGGCAACATTCACTGCGTGTTTATCACCAAGTTCAGTTGTGGCGTGGAGTTCGTATGCCTGAAACAAAATGGGGGTGGAATCTAGTTTGCAATCGAAACTTATTTCCAGTTGCCACTGTTGAGCAACCTGCCTCTTGACTCATTGCTGAAGTTAATTTTCTGCAACTGCAAAGCTGGGTGTACCAAAATGTGCAGATGTCGCAAACCAAAATTGACCAAAGCTGTTGTGGTTGAATGGAGCAATTTGACTCCATATTGGTGATTGACTACTGGTATGTTGGGTGTTATGTGTGCGATAAGTATTTTCTCTAGTGTTTTCACTATTGAAAAGAGTAGTAATATTGGTCTGTATGAGGTTCCAGTGCAGAGGTCTTTGTTTGGTTTTGTAATGGGTATTATCTTGGTTAATTTCCAGATGTGAGGGATGGTATTTGTGTTTAGAGCAAGGTTCATTGTATCAGTTAGGTATTGGATGGCGAGTGGTCCAAGGTGTTTGAGATGGCGGGTATTGATGATATCTGGTCCGGTAGAATTGTTATTTGCACTGTTGCGGATTGCTTCGAGTGTTTGGGTTGGTGTTATGTGGTGTGCTGTTGGTTGTAGGGATTTGGCGTGTCTGTATATAATTATTCTATCCGATTTCCTGGTGGTCTGTTTGATTGTGTTGACAAATTGGTCTTTGAAGGATTTTGCTTTTGATTTGTTGGTGATGGCTTGCTTGTTTGGGAATGTGATGATGTTATTTGTTTGAGGCGGCGGGTTATTGTTGTTAAGCGAGTGGATGGTTTCCAGAGTGTGTGAGGCTTGTTTCTATGGTCTTCTATGTGCTCTAGTTTGGTTTTTCATAGGTTGGTTTTGTAAGTGCAGATTTGATTGGTTATGTCGTCATTGAGGTGCTTGGTGCTTTGGTCTGTTGGGTTAGTGTTTCATAGTATGTTTCTTTTATTTTATTGCCGACCTCAGTGGCCAAGTGCTACAGTATTTCGGGGCATACGATAGCTCAGTTGGTAGAGCACTGGACTCGGCTGAATAGTCATCTCGGCCCGGCTCAAATCCCACTGAGGGCAGCTAAATTTATTTATAAATTTCTGTTAGCTGCCAGCGGCGCTTTCCATTGTGTTGGTTTGGCTTGGGTCTGCTGAAAATAAATCGCCCTCCCCTACTTTTGGCATGGCCGCACGAAGACTATTCCAGCAATTAGGCCGTGGTGGTGGGATTGCCGAACCTACTGTGAAGCTGGTCTGTGTGTTGTGCCAGTAGGCCGTTTTTCACATTAGCTTGTATTTGGAAGAACTTGTAGCTTGTACAATGTACAGCGTCCTTGTGATGACAGGTTATGTTGCGACGCTTTATAAATCATTCACGATCAATCAATCAATCAATCAATATTTCATGCAGTATAATTGATGCCAAGTTTGAACAAATAATCATTGGGTCTGATTAAGGTTTGCATGATTTCCTTTGACAGTGTGAGAAGATTAGAAGCCAGAAGGGAAAGTTTCTGTCTGCTTTCCGCATGGCTCACACATCTTCCATAGATGACACTGACCAACAGATACTCAGTGTCAGGTTTGTATTCTGCTAGACTTCTATAGATGACACTGACCAACAGATACTCAGTGTCAGGTTTGTATTCTACTAGACATCTATAGATGACACTGACCAACAGATACTCAGTGTCAGGTTTGTATTCTACTAGACTTCCATAGATGACACTGACCAACATAGTATACGGTGCGTTGAATGATATGTCTGATAGTAAGAATTGCTATTTACACTCGAAGAGACACCATACTTGTTTAGCCTTGATTGCTTCCTCCGACAACCACCTGTTTATCGGCTTTCCGACACGCTTTGTGATCTCCTGGGTGGGAATAATCTCGTCCAATATCTTTTCAATGTCTGACTTCAACTGGTCGACAAAACAGTTGGCAGTGGTAGCCGGTGTGCTAGTTACCGACGAAGAAAGCACTTTTCACTTGAACTGTTCCAGATCCGTGTCCTTCCAGCGCCTGAACGCGACTTTGACAGCAGGGGCACGGTACAGAATCTGTTATTTTGCAAGATAATGGTCCGATGTCGTGGATTCGAGACATCTCTGACTACGCTTGCATTACCTGGTGTGAGAATATGGTCGAAAAAGTTATCAGTGCGACATGTAGCAGCGTGTACAACTGTGCATGTTCACGTTCTGTTCCTCAATCATGCGTAGCAGATTTGAGCTCCTCATTTCTCTCAAATTTATCGGTCAGGACAGTTCAAGTCCTGCAAATGATAAATCTGTCGCCGAGTTCCCCGCTGCTGATAGTTCAGACATTCCCCCACAAAGTTTGGTATGTTCGACTTCGGCAGACGATACTTGATGGCGATCGATAAACCTTTGAGTACATTTTTATTTTACCAGTATAACTTCGCAGGTTTTGAATCTTGTCTCATGGATCTTAGTCACTTTCACTTTGATGTCATTGTGATAGATGATAGCGACACCATCTCCTCGAGTTGCCACGTGCCTTCCGCTGATGAATAATTGAGTAGCCGCTGGGAGCCGCATCTTTCTTGTACATATCTGGGGAATCTTCATAGACGAAGGTTTCTGTGATTGCCAGAAATCCTAGATAGTGGTCTGCAATGAGGTCGTTAATCAATGAGGTCTTGTTGACGATAAACCAGGCATTAACCAACCCCATGTTGATGGTCCTGTTGTGGGCCCGGATTAAAGTCTGTCCCCATGATGAGCAGTAGGATAGTGAAACTTGGCACACAAAAAATATTGATATTAGTGTGGTCATAGGCCAGTGTGACACAAAGGCCATTGTGACATTGTGACGCAAACCTTGATCCAAACGACGGCTCCCTGCATGCTGGCGTGAAATGCCAGCAGAGATCGTGAGGAGGTCTGAGTTCGATGAGTTGTACCGACGGGTACACTGACATGCAGACAAGCAAAATAAACAAATTACAGCAACATTGGCTCAGTGAAATGAGCGATATTGGAGGAACTTGCGAAATCTCTCTAAAAACAATAAATCCAAATTATTTCATTAATTCAGTATCTGGAATAGTCAGTAGTAGTGGTAGGTTTTAGACAGTTATTAAATAGGTTAACATTTATTTAACAATAATATTAAAAATGAAACGACAGTGAAGAAATGTGTTGATGTTGTCTCATCTTGTTTCATGTTCTAATATATCACGATGACAGATGTGAGGTGGAGATCTAATCAAGAATAGCGAAGGCTAAAGTTGATTCGTCATCATCATGCATCATCATCATCATTTATCGTCAAGTCCGACGTTGTCCATCATTGTAAAGAGCTAACTAAAGTTGGTTTGAACATTGCCAAAGTGTTTCTCCATGAATAGCAGAGTTGACTTGCACGCTCAATGACGTCCCTCATCGTAGTAAACTGAGTAAAGCATATGCATGTAACTTTTTGGATTATTTATTGAATCACAATTTTACAGCCGGATGCCATTCCTGGTGGCAACAACCTCAGTGCTCGCCTGGTCGAGCACATGCACATTAAGGCTGTTTTGAAATGTGCGACACCGCTGTGTTGAGTCTGACACCACTGAGTTGAGTCTGACACCACTGTGTTCACCCTGACACCACTGTGTTCATCCTGACACCACTGTGTTCATCCTGACACCACTGTGTTCATCCTGACACCACTGTGTTCACCCTGACACCACTGTGTTCACCCTGACACATTTGGGTTCATCGTGATGCTACGCTATAGCATATAATATTTCAAATTGGGTTATCATGGTATAGATTGTTGAAAAATGTACAAATAAATCTGTCTTGAACGTTGTTGCTGGAAGCCTATTGCTAGGTATTGGAAATGCTAGATAAACAAAAAAGACTGAAGACTCACTCTCCTGTTTGTACCTGTCTTACAGGGCTGCTTTGGAAGAGGTGAAGGCTGATCTGCAAGAGAGGACACAGCGGTGGAAGTTCATTGAGCAGCTGTGTGGCTTCAACATTGTCATCAATCCCGGTGCTCCTTATCTCAACTCTCTCTTACGAGATTCTCCATCGTCCTCATCGTTGTCTGGCGGCTTGACAGGTACCTTGGTTCATTCCTGTTTACTTAGTCCATTCTTTTGTTTTTGTATGCATTGTGAGCCATTTGAAGTCAGCCATTCAATTGCAGCACATTTAGCCTCATGCAGTGCTATTATGCCGCCAGGAAACCTTTTCGGTTGGCAAGATTCACTATATGTGACATGATCTGAGATTTACTGCACTCACGCAAGTCTCTATCGGTCAAGTCCATCTTTTAGGACATGACTTGCTCAGTTCCTATTCTGTGCGAAAGCGATTTAGCAGTTCATCTTCTTCTTCGTTGACTTCAACGACCCATGACATCGAGGATCGCTCCCATTAACATCGTTCTAGTGGCTGCCAACCTTCTGATCCCACTCGGTCAGCGTGTCAGCCACTCCAGCTGGGTTATTCTAAAGGTCAATTGTGGTTAGGGAAGTTGGTAACATATTGCATTTGAAAAGATGATGAACGTCATTATCTGATACATTGCATAATGGGCATATTCTGGAATGATATTCGTTTGGGTTAATTTTGTTGAGATATGTTGGTAGTTTTGGAGATTGAGTAGCAGTTTTTTTATTGGCCTATTTATGAGCGTTTTGGCTTTTCTGTAGCTTTACTATTATTATTTTAAGTGTAATTTGTTGAATATAACTTAACCTACTTAAGAATTATATGATATGTCTATAGCTTGACCTAGTAGGTCATATAGTAGGTCAAGCTACAGACAAATAATAGGCTTCATAAGTAGTTATGAAGCCTATGATTTGTCTGTAGCTTGACCTACTTATGAAGCCTATGATTTGTCTGTAGCTTGACCTACTTATGAATATTGAGGCCATGCACCGTGTGATTGACAAGTCATGTCTGCCGCCACAACTCGGAGGTCATTCAGTGCACAATCATCTTCTCTGGGTTCTATCTCAACAGGTTAGTGTCAGCAATCTGGAATAATATATTGAAATTAAATGAAAAATGACAACTTGTTGAATAAACAATTAAGGTATTGATTTGTTGTTTATTTAATATTTATCAGCATCATCGCCATTTGTTGTCCAGACTGGGATTGACCATAATTAGCACTGGAGCTAATTGGTGGATTGAACAAAGTGTCTCCGCCTCTATTATTATAATTAGGCTATCATTCGCAAACATGCTAAGGTCGTTGAGTTCACTAGTTTAATATTGATGTTTTATAAGCTAGAAGTTTTATTACCGTTATCAGTGCCAGCAATATAGTTACTGTGGAATAATATTAGTACGTGTTCAGTATAGTTCCCTTGTGAGCACTCTCATCGTCATCATTCATTATCATATCATCATTCATCATCATATCATCATTCATCATCATATCATCATTCATTATCATATAGATTGGGTTTTCACAGTCATCACAGTTATTATCAGTATAAGAATCTGGATCACTTTTATTATTTGTCTTAACTTTTTTAATAAGATGCTGACGGTACGGGACATTTTCCAGTGTTGTAAATTCCCAGGTAGTTTAACTTTTAAGTGGAATGTTTTGAGAGGTGGATGTTTCCGGTGGCGCCAGTCCACTTACGGCTCAAACCTATCTCTCTCTGTACGACCTCTGCTGGTGTAACCTGGTGTGTGGTGGCGGCGGTGATACTCTGCAGTAGCTGTTATCAGCACCCACTCTCTGTTCTTCTCTTGCTCGCTAAGAAGAATATGAAATGGTTGTAATGGTTTCAGAAAAGACGTCAGAGCCATAGAATATTTAGCATTATTAAATGTTATGTTGAAATGATAGTATGAAGAAAGACTAATGTAGTAGCCATGTATGTAGATATTTAGCCCCATCTTTGTGTAGGCTTGTATAGCTGACTAAAAGTTAATGTAAAATGAAAACGAAGCTGGAAAATATGTTATCATTTGCCAATTACGCGTCATTAAATACAGAAAGCCAACAAAATGAGAGGAAACAGCTCCTGAGATGTGTCCTTTAATGTTTCTGAACTTTCTACTCATTGGTGAATACTTTGATGTATTGATTCAGTTGGAGACGTTGACGACTGACTGCAGGCTAGCCTGTGCATCTCTCTGTACTGAATCAAGACTGTTGACTGAACCAGTAGTTCCTGCCTCGCAGAGGGAGGCTGAACAGTTGCTGGAAGAGCACGACAAGCAGGTTCAGAGGGTATTTGAACAGCCGGTGCTTGTGATTGGTCGAAGGAGGCTGGAGGCTTTACTGCAGGACAGTATGGCATCATCCAGCTTAGAATTCCAGTCAGTAGCTGCAACTTGCCTTCTATTTATGTTATTCTTAGTAGTTAAATGTCAATTTGTGTAATTTGTTGATTAAACTTCATAAATCATGATGGTAGTATTTATCATTATTATGTATGATGGTATTATTATTTATTATGGCATTATTTACGTATTCCCATAGAAGTTGATAGAACCTTATAATATTGCAATATTGTTAATATCCATGATGTCACTGTTATGTGGTGTGATAAAATTGCATCCAAAATTCAATCAGAAGCTGAATAAAAGGTGTCATCATCGTCGTCGTCGATGTCAAGCAAGATGTTTGTGCTGAGCACAGGTTTAGACTTTAATTAATGCTCCTGAGAGCTCATTATGGCAGGATTGTTGACGACCGCAATCGCATGCATGCCCTTGCTGACGCCAACAATGGCTTGAATTGGGTAATTTCTCTTCTTCGGAGAACGTTACTTTCCACTTTGATTCTGTAGTAGAGGCAAGCATAGGCTAACCCTGAGCCGCTGTGTGATGTCGACAGGGCGTCGGTGGATGATGCATACAGACTTTATGAATGCGTGGATGCGGCCAGTTCTCAACTTAGACCGTTGTTTGAAACCAAGCGCATTCGACTGCTACAGTTTGTCAAGCTGAGAACCGTGGAAGAACAAGTTCATCAGGTAGGAACATTTCATCAGGTAGGAACATTTCATCAGGTAGGAACACTTTCATAAGGTAGAAGCATTTTCATAAGGTAGGAACATTTTCATCTAGTAGGAACATTTTATCAGGTAGGAACAAGTTCATCAGCTAAGAACATTTCATCTGGTAGAAACACTGTCATCAGGTAGGAACATTTTCATAGGTATGATGTCCAGGGCCATTACCAACTTTCATAGAATGGAAGAGATCGAACTCTGATCTAAGGGAGGGTACAGAAAAGAAGAGAGGCCCACTCAATACATTCAAAAATATAAATTGGCGGGGCACCAAGATTTGGAGGGGGAAGGCGTTCCCTCGTGTGCCCCTTCCTTGGTAACCAAGTTACTAACGGCCCTGATTGTATCAACATTGCAGTTGACTGAGTTGAGAACAATGTATATTATTTAAAATGAATCGATATTGCTGTAATATAAGCCGCTTCTCTGTTCAATTTTACACAGGAAATGAGATGTCATGCGTAGCTATAAATCAATTTAGTGGCACATTGTCATGGTGGTATCACAAAACTTTAAATCAACCAACAGTTGCTCCTCTCCAAACAGGAGAGAAGCAACTATTCCTCTCATAACTAATTACTATTAACCTAAATAACCTAATTATTTCACTTCTAACTAACAGAATTATACCTCAATGTAATCCTGGTACTAGCGACAAGAGTTAGTGAAGAGGTCAGCTGAAGATGGAAAAAGATGGAAATCCATATTAGTCAATCTTCTTTTAGAAGATGACACGTGGTGACGATGTAATCCTGTTAGGAGATTGAAGCCCTGTTGGTTTGTTAGACTTTTTAGTCAGAGGAAAACTGAGTGCCACCACTGTTCAAGAAAGTGATGAAGAGCATTAAGTGTATGCGTAAAAAAGAAGTTATTAATCATAACAATAATAATTAATTAATTACTGACGCTGCGCCGCCTGTTTAAATCACATGGTGTTGAGTCAGAGGATTGCTCTGTCACTCACTATCCAATCACAGAGTTGCTCCGTCACTAACTATCCAATCAGAGAGTTGCTCTGTCACTAACTATCCAATCAGAGAGTTGCTTTGTCACTAACTATTCAATCAGAGAATTGCTCTGTCACTAACTATCCAATCAGAGAACTGCTCTGTCACTAACTATCCAATCAGAGAATTGCTCTGTCACTAACTATCCAATCAGAGAATTGCTCTGTCACTAACTATCCAATCAGAGAACTGCTCTGTCACTAACTATCCAATCAGAGAATTGC
>JAQFYQ010001549.1:0-13107 GCA_034694885.1 Buchholzia appendiculata | reverse complement strand
CATTTAATTTTTTCGACACATAGTTCAATATTTGATATTTTATTTGTACTGATTTTTATTTGAACGGCTTCTACAAAGTGCGCTATATTTGAAATATTGTTTCTTTCAGTCTGTCTTACTGTGTGTTAACAAGCAATTGATGATCTGTTAAAAAATCTGTTAAGCTTTATTAGCTGTTAACAAGCTATTAATATGATCTAAGCAATCTGTTGGCAAGTTGTTAATGTTAATAAGCTATAGTGCTAATAAGCTATGATGAGCTTTTAGTGATGTATTAGCAAGCAGTTGTCATGAATGTTTTTTGTTTCAGTTGACAAGATCGAAGGCTGGCAACGATCGCTTTGCTGACCGATCGATGAATACGTTCAATGAGTTTATGAAAAGTAAACCGGTTCAAACAAGCAGAATTACTTCAGCCGTACGTTTTCTTGAGTTCAACAAAAATTGTTTTATTGATAAAATACAGCAGCATTAACTCAGCGACTATTATATTTTTGAAAGAGCTGTTTCTTTACTGGTCTGATAGAGACGAATATGGTTTCAAGCGAAACATCATTGATTTACTCTTATGTGTTCATGTTGGAGTGTTTCAGGCATGAGTAACAATTTTGTTTATCACCGTAAGACTTTCACGGGCATTTTAATAGCTTTGATTTATTTGTTCCAGTTGTCATGGAAATTGTGTTATTTGCAATGTTCTATTGTAGACTTTGGTGCAAAATGTGTTCAATGTATAAGTAGTTCACGTAGTAGTTATGAGTGTTTCCTTTGGCTGCACGCGTACGTTGTTTGTCTTTTCTGTGTTCTATCTTTTGTGATTTGATTTTTTTTTGGCTGTCAGTCTAGTTTCAAAGTGAATCAAATTCTTCTTTTTTTTAAGTGACGGGAGAAAATATTGTTGTTGAAAGCCAATCTTGACATCAACAATTTCATTGCTCGACTGGTCTACCAGTACATGGTTTATTCACAAATTTGTTTATGTCTTGATATAAAGAGAAGTTCCCTGTTGGATATATCAGAGGTGTGCCCATGAAATATTTGTACAGAAATTTGACAAGGGAAGAAACTTCATTGCAGAATTTCAAACTGTTTCAGGATGCCTGCGTGAATGCCAGTCGCTGGGATCTCTATGATTCGTACAAAGAAACTGAAAGTAAGTATTACAAGAAATTTACATTGCTTTCATGTTTTTCGATATAAAATTTTCAGCAGTATATACTATGTATTTTACTAATTATGTTCTATTTAATATGTTCAGTTGTTTGGCACAATATACGGACTGAGATCCCCTGAAGGCCAGGATTTTCTTGTAGATTTGTGATAACGTCAGGGTCTTATCTCTAATTTATACTCAGAGGGAGTAAATTTGTCAGGGGTTCGGGTGTAACAAACTTTTCAGTGGTGTAACCTATATAACATATAAGCAGCTTTTCATTTTTAGACACGGGTAGGGACAATACCAGCTGTAGACTCCCCCTCCCCGTTCAGGGTTGGCTAGATAAAGCCCTGGTTGTAATTTCTTCAGATACAGTTGAAGAGAATGAGAACGAGGACGGCGACGATCTGCTCGTTGCTGCCGGAGGGTCCGTGACGTCTTCAGCGTCGTCAGCGGTTGCCATGGGTGACGTGGCAGACGGTCTTGCTGCTGTTCGGTCTCCAAGAGGGACTTCCAACATGGCGTCCATCCACCAGTCAACTGTCGGGAACATTGGACAGGGTTAGTAGAATCATGTGTATGTCTGTTTGGAATATTAGCTTAGGATGAAAGTAAATATGCGAAAACTAGCACAAATTTATTGATAAATAGTATTAATGTTATTTCCAAATGTGTTGTAAAAAATATATTTTTTAGAGTCCGGCCCACTGTAATTTACCCTAGTGTTAATTATGGAAAATTTCAGCCTCGATGAAGAACGATGATGAAGATGATGATTAAAGTAGATGCAGATTTCAATTTTTTAGATTGCATATAATGAAGATTATCATTTTGTTTTGAAATTTCTGAGCATACAGTATGTAGAGACGGATTTGATTTATTCTTTTGCTTGTTTTAATTTCTCTAAGAATGTGTATAATTTAAACTTCTGGATGGCTACACGTTAAGTTTAGATATCCGTCTTGCAGGGTGGATTTGTGATTTCCTAGTTTCCATATCTTTTATGTTGACTTAATATCTATTATCTAATTCTAATTACCTCTTGCTGGTTTAAGTGGACCATTCAGTGAAGATTTAGCGAGGAACTCTCGTTTTTTTACAAGATAATGACATACATTATTTATAGTCCTGTATTGTCCTTATATTTGGATGACGCCAAAATCCTTTTTATGATATTATTATGATAAATCAACAGCTGGTTGTTTGAGATTGATGATTGAATGGTTTCAGCGAGCATGATGACGAATTCTTCCTCGCTGGGTCTCACAGACAGCATGTTCGGTCCTCGGCAGACCGCTCTCGCCGACAAGGAGAAGACTGACCAAGTCATTGCTTCTAAAATATTGCAGGTAAATTGAAGTGTTTGCTAAATGTGAGAATTGAGTTGAAATGATTTCGACTTAGTTCTCTTAAATCTCTCTCTCTCTGACTGAATGCGTTTAAGAGCGTCGGGTAGAAAGCAATAATGATAAATCTGTTGGAGAACAGAAAAGTTTATTTAAAATATCACAGATTACACAGATTACATTACATCAATTCTATTCAACATCTTAAATTTCACAAACTTTCAATCCAAAAACTTTCAATCCTTAAATAAGGACTGAAAGTTTTTGGATTGAAAGTTTTTGAAACTTAAGATCTTGAATAGAATTGGTTAACAAAATGTTGGAGATCTTTTGAATGTATGGCTTGAATCCTGGGCTGCTCAAGTCTCACAATTTATCATTGATCCTAGTATACATCTGTGACTGTTTTATTGTTGAACGTTGTTAGAGTATGTGTTAATTGAGGACAATGCTAGGCTGGATGATAAATAACGAGGATGCGTCATTGTTGTTAGAGTGAAGCAATGCAGCGACACCTGTCTGTGATAGAGAGAGTCATCAACCTCAACTCCTATCAGTCTAGACAGGCGCTCTACCGGGGACTCGCTGTTGTCGAAGGTAAACGTTTTACTGATCATACAAAAACAAGCATACAAATCTGACTGATTTGAACACTGTCGTTATTGTTATTACCCGGAGACACACATATAAGATCTCACCGATTTGAACATTGTGGTTATCTTATACTCTTGTATGGCTATAACGAGTCAGTCAATCCAAAGCATTTGTGTCTGCCTCGTACAGTGTATGTTTGAACTGGAAGGATTTGGGGTTGTGAAATCGTCTCCTTGTCTCACCTCCCACTGAAGTCTCACCACTGATGATAGAAAATCACTCTACTATTCAGCACTGAATCAGCAGTGTAAACACATGTTCATTCCCCATTTCTTAATTAATATTTCCTGAAATTGGTGCTCCTTTACTTGCTGAATAATATACATTCCTAGACTGAAATTCTCTGTGAATGATATACTATTATTAAAACTGGATATCTGTCTTGTCTTGCAGATATTGATCACTACAGTCCCCCACCGTCGGTCGCCGAGAGAGACGACGGCTCAAGCACCTCCCTCTCATCTTCCTCTGATAAACCCCCATCTGAAGACGGTAGGGACAGTCGGACAGCCGCCCCTCACGATCCTCATGCTAAGCCCAGCAATACAACAGTAGACCACCAAGGCAAGACCTCATCTCCACCCCCCACTGTTGCTGTCCCTCGGCTCGAAGTGTCACTCGAACTCGGTCCGCATGTTGATCGGTTATTCACGTACTCTTGCGGGCTGACGCGTGGCCGGAACGTGAGCGCCGTCGCCTGGAATCCCGTCAATCCGGATCTTGTTGCCATTGGCTACGGACAGTTTGAGTTCTCGAAGCAGAAGGGCGGTCTCGTCTGCTGCTGGTCTCTCAAGAATCCTGAGGTGAGTATTTCAGATTTAGAGTTTGTCTTGATTAGAAGTCTTTCTAGAGCTAACTTAGAGCTTGTCTTACGTAGAGCTTATCATCACACATGAAGTTTGGCTAACTGAGAGTTTACGTAACTTAGAGCTTATGTAACTGAGGGCTTTGTCTAATTGAGGGCTTGTCTAATTGAGGGCTTGTCTCACTGTTTGCGTATCTAACTTTGAGCTTGTCTAACTTAGGGCTTATCTAACTGGGAGCTTACCTAACTGAGGGCTTATCTAATTGAGAGCTTATCTAATTGAGAGCATATTTAGTGCAGAGTTTGACTAACTGAGAGTTTTTCTAACTTAGAATTTATCCAGCTAAGATATTGTCTAGTTTAGGGTTTATCCAACTTTGAGTTTATCTTTGTTAGAGATTATCTATCTAGGACTTCATCTAACCCGGAGAATCTCAAACATAACATGTGTTGTATAGCTTAAAGTTTAATTTACAAGAAAACGATTTGATTCGTTCAAGGTGACTAATTTGTGATTTTTCTTACGCTTCAGTTCCCGGAGAGGGTTTACAGCGTTCCTGTTGGAGTGATGAGTCTTGACTTTAGTCGCACACATCCAAATCTACTAGCGGTCTGTCACTCTTACAACTATTATCCTATAAAACTACTATTTATATGTAACATATTTTGAACTTGTATGTTATGTTGTTCCTGGGCGTGGCTAGAGTGAGCTCAGGTGATGCAATAGATGAGCAAACACGTGCTTGACGAATGAGTTTGTTGATGGCAGGAAAAGCATCCGACTGTAGCAATTTTGTCGGCTTGATTATGCAACTATTATTTGCATAGTTTGATTCAACTTGTGTTTAAAAATTCATTTTCTTTATGGTATTTATGATAACTTAGGCATTATGTTGTATGTAATATGATGATTTGCAGCCAAAGAATTGTTTAGTTCTTTTCTGAGTTTTGCTTCAGTAAAAAATGAAGCACGCAAAATGGATTGTACATTTTCCAATGCAGTGTTCCGATCAAAATTCTTGCATCTCTACAATATTTCTCATATTACTATGCCTGTCAATGTAAAATAAATTGAAGTACGATAATATGGCATGTAGGAACAACAATTTAATATAATGTTGTTGTGATAAGTAGCAAACTACATTAGCAAGGGTTTTGTTTAGTTTAGATTCTATGTTGATATCTTTTCTCTATGTCTCTGTTTTTTTGTTGTCAGGCTGGACTGTACAACGGCAGCATAGTCATCTACAACGTTGCAACAACCAACACAAACTATGTTCTGGACAACTTGTAAGTGAGAAACTTTCTGTCCTCATCATCATCATCATCATCGTCGTCGTCATCATGAAATCATCATCCTTCTTCTTCTTCTTTTTCTTTGACTTCAGCGATATATGACATCGAAGATCGCTCCCATTCACATCGTTCTAGTGGCTGCAAACCTCCTGATCCCACTCGGTCAGCAAGTCAGCCACTCCAGCTGGGTTATTCCACAGATCAATTGTGGTAAGAGAAGTTGCCAGTTGGTAACATATTGCAGTTGAATAGGTAATGGACATCATGATCTGATAGATTGTATAATGGGCAGGTTTTGGAAGGAAATTCGTTTTTTATTAATTTTGTAATTTATTTCGTCATCATCATCATCATCATTTAACATATGTCTTTATTTGCCCGATATGAAAAAATTGCAAAAATTTGCAGTTGATGATATGATCATTATTTATGCAATTTTTACCTTTCAAAAAACTTTCATTAACCTTGTTATATGAAGTCTTTTACTTATTGTTCATTTGTTGTATTTGTTTTTGTTGACTTGTTTGCAGTGATACTCCCAGCAAGCACACCGGCCCGGTCTGGCAGCTCAAGTGGATCATGAAGGACAGAGGTTCCGTGGAGGAAAAGTTTGAGGTGCTCGTGTCAATATCCAGCGATGGGCGTGTCACTCAGTGGGCCATTCGTAAGGGCTTCGAAAGCAATGGTATGTTGTGATTATCTCATTCAGTTTGTTCATACGTGACAGGTCGATTAATGTTCTGTATTTTCTGTAATTTACCCTACTAAAAATTATCACAATACAAGAGAAATTATCAAATACATCAAATTATCAAATACAAATTATCAAATACATCGACACAAAGGCTTCGAAAGCAATGGTATGTTGTGATTATCTCATTCAGTTTGTTCATACGTAACAGGTCAATTAATGTTCTGTATTTTCTGTAATTTACCCTACTAAAAATTGTCACAATACAAGATATTTTCAAAAATACAAGTTTAAGATGGAGACAAGAAGCAGACATGAAAAGTGTTTGGATAGTTACAATCACTTTTCGTAAAGTGAAATGTAGAAATGTAAAAGTATAATCACACATGCTTCGTTGTTGGTAACCCATATCCTCGTGCAATTTTGTTCATGGATCCTATTAAACAGTGAAAATCTGGGAACGCCTTTATTGATTGTGCAGCTATTTTCCTGAAGGGCATATTTAAGCACATCATGATACAGTATTGATAGATGTAAAATCCATTACACATCCTCATTGTGTCGGAAGCAACTTGGTGTGAAGTGTGAACTATCATCATTGGTGTGCGTGTAAGCACTTTATGCTTGACAAGGCACTCGCTTATTTTTTCTTAGAATTTGATTTTCTACTGCTATAAATATTCTTATGAATTTTATTATGAACTTGTTAATTTAATAATTAATTAGTTGAATGTGGCGTCTTCTTGATGCTGTAGAACTGATGAAGCTGAAGCGTGTCCAGGGAAAACATTCAAGGTCAACTAAGAAGTCTGAAGGACTTATTTCCAAGTTTGTCGGAGGTCTCTGTTTTGACTTCTGGTCGAAGGATTCAAACTTGTAAGCAATAGTAATATTTTTAGTAACAATATATTAACTTTTAACTATATCAAACTTGTAATAGACTGTTTTGCATCTCAAGTTATATCTGTATGGATATAGACTAATACAGGCTATGTAGCTTTATGATGATGATAGTGCTTTGTCCGAAGAAAGGTCCTCGCGATGGTTATATGTCTTGCGTATTACTACGCATGACTTTTAACCACCGATCCACTAGGCCAGATGAGCACGGGTGGGCGGTCAAAGGTCCTTCCCATACTGGCAATGGGACGTGAACAACTTGCCCAAGTTTATTACCAGACAACACTCCCGGAACAGATTCGAACCCACAATCTTACGATTACGAGGCGAGCACGCTACCAATGAGCTATCTGATCATCCCTTAGCTATCTGGACATGTAGCTTCATATCTGGGAGTATATCTAAGATATGTGTGATTATCTCGTTATTATCTATTTAAATCTGTAGCTATTTGTTTTTATAGTTATGATATGCATTTGTGGTTATATCTGAAATATGTTTCATTGCCTAATTTTGTGCTTATAATTATGTAGGATTTTACCATGAATCAGATTTCAGTGCTTTTATCTCAGATTGTATCGAAGATGTATCAACAGACTATAACAGTTCAATACAGGAAGAACACTGTTCAATCAATCATTTTTATTTGGATCTCATTAATTGATTAGCTAGTTGATATGTGAACTTTTGAAATCACTAGACAGTAACCCTATCCAGGAGTAGCTGTAATCAGAGACAGACACACACAGGCACACACAGACAGACACACACACACACACACACACACACACACACCGAGAATTGATCAAATCCTCATTGTATCTACTGTATTACGGTGTACGATCTTTCTCAACAGCGTTGAATTTTTCATGTTGAACTGTTACATTGTCACAGCTACATGTCCATAATTGCTGTTCATATGAAGCAGTTGCCGTTCAGACTAGTTTCTCTTAGTTTTTGTTGACAATGAGACTTCCAACCTGAACATAGAATCATCAAGCTTGCTGAATCGTATTGAGCAAGCTGATTTGTTCTGATATTTGAAAATGTGTCTAATAATAAATGTTATTTTATTGTGAATAAATATTGACGCAATTACAGCATTTAATTTGAAGGACAAATACCAGACCTGTGCAAAGATGATAGAGTAAAGTATAACCTTACTGTATCACATTTGACCAGGTGAGCATTGTGTAACAATTTCAACTGTTTCATTTGAATCAGTGACTCCTACTTCATTTAGGATAATAGATAGATGTTAGGCTTGTATGTCATTTGTACTTTTGATCTTTCAGGTATTTGGTCGGTACAGAAGATGGATTGATTCACAAGTGCTCATGTTCTTATAATGAACAGTACCTTGACACCTACTCAGCACACACGGTATGAACTTATATATCATATCAATCGTCTGTTGTAGTGGTGTGCAAAATGTTACAACTGCAAGTACGTGTTTTTAGAAGATGTTTCTGTTGAGGATATTTGTGACAGGCGTTCTCTCTCATATTTTAATCTATAGTCGCCATCTATACAGTAATTAGGGTCGTGAGCTATTTAAGTTAAGGGGAGGGGGACAGGTCTGAGCACCCTTCCTCGAAACAAATTGCTCTTTTGGCGCCATACATCCCAGCTTGCCAAAAAAAGTTGCACAGTATCCCTCCCCCACCGAAATTAAAACTTTGATACACACAGGCACAGGTACAACAGAAAAAGGTTGTTACAATTTTGAAACATAGTTAATAGTTTTATTGACGTCAAACCCCCTCCCCTCAGAAGATATCCTGGCTACGGGCCTGTCTATTATATATAGTCATCACTAGTGTCATTATCACTTGACTATTTCAATGATAATTATATATTTAACTTGGTTATTTTAATCTTTTGCTGCGCAGCAGAACGCACATTGAATTCTAGGTGATATCATCATAGCAAAGGCGTCATATAGTTCTACAATCACTAATAGAAATTCTGCATCAAAACTGTGATAATCTTTACATAATTCAATATTCACTCATGCTCATTCATTTCTTGCTGTAGACATTAAAGCGCATACATCCAAGTATACCATTAAAAGTAATATTGTATTTTTGTACTTATTTTGGTATACTAAAGGCTTATTTAAAAGAAAAAAGTTTACAACAGTGATGTAGTCCTTGGTCTTGATGCCTTGCCTCAAGGCTGCCTTGAGGCACTTTGCTGCCTTGCCATGCCTTGATCAATTTTCCAAATGCCTTGCCTTGGAAACAATTGCCTTGGCCTTGAGAAAAATGCCTCAACTATATCATTTTAGTAGTCCTTGGCTTTGATTTCATGCCTTGAGGCATTTTACTTGCCTTTCCTTGCCTTGGCAAATTTTCCAAATGCCGTGCCTTGCCTTGGAAAAAATGCCTTAGCCTAGAGAAAAATGCCTTGACTACATCACTTGTTTGCAGTCTATGTTTTGTGTACTTTTGTGGAAGTCGCTATTAGGAGGACGAATGATTATATTTGATATATTCTATATTTGCATGATTTCTATGCAGGGTCCTGTCTACAGTGTGAGATGGTCACCGTTTGACCCAAACATCTTCCTCAGCAGCAGTGCTGATTGGAGCGTTAGAGTCTGGCATCAGGAACGGACGCAACCAATCATGAACCTCTTCTCTTCAACTGTTAGCATTCTATTGGCTGGATTATCTTTAGTCGTTATGAACTTAAATAGTTATCCGAACTGCAGTCATGTGAATGGTCTTTATAGAACTTTTTTATTATTTTTTTGTGATGAATAAGGAATTACCTAAGATGATTTAATCTATGTTGATTTCAATAATTATAGGGCCTACTGTTACAAGTATTACAGACCTACAAGTATGGGCAGTATTTATCCGGGTTCAAAGCAGCCATAAATCCAATTATTTTATAAAATTGACATGTTAAACATTTGGAAATTGACATCTGCCCTTCTAGTGAGGAAATATTGTGGAAAAATAATGCCCCCAAATGCTGAAACCAAAATGCTATTTATTCCTGGACAATGATATAAACTCCCCCATGCCTACAAGCATTGTGTGATTGGTTTGCAGTATCAATGGACCACATCGATTTAAAACGTTTAATCGTCTACAAACTGATAATATTAACTAATGACTTTCTTATTTAATAACAAGACAAGCTAACAGTGTTATTTAAATGCAATAGGGTAATTTCTTTGTTTGTATTGAACGATTGCAATTATAATGTAATATAATTTAACTCTTTACAAGACAAGAAAAAAACACTAAATGTTGATGATGATTATAATTAAACGATTAAATGTAGAGTAATTACAGTATTGTTGAATAGCATGTTTGCTGGAAATGTTTTACAGAAAGCGGTGACGGACATCTGTTGGTCTCCGTACAACTCTACGATATTTGCCTGTGTCAACGAGGGCGCCGTGGAAATATGGGATCTCAGTCAAGACGAGTACGTCGTTCTTCGCTTATAGCTTGACAGTGATTAGATGCAAGTAAGATCAACGCACAGATGAACACCAGTGCTAGAGATTAGGCATTGATGCGGTTGGGGACGGAGATTTTTTCAAGATGTCTCTGGCCCAACTTCCCCAGGAATCGAACATGTAATTGGAGTTGGAGGATCCCAAACTTATTTCCTTTAATATTTGATCCCAATCTTATTTCCTTTAGGATTTTATCCCAAACTACTTTCCTTTCGAAACAACAGGGTTCAAACAGGCAAGAAGTTTAGGATCAAAATTCAATTGATGGGTTAAACCTCAACAACTCAAAACCTAGTTAACACTAAATAATGTGCCAGTCTATTAATGCACATCATAGCAGTCAATAGTGCAGCTGTTATACCAATGAATAGGTTATCAAACTTATCACTTAATGATATCTATTATTATTATGCATATATCATTGCTCACATATTCTATTAGAAATCTGATGTTGCTGTCGTGCAGATTGGATCCAATCTTACAGTACACGCCGATGTCTGCCGTCAAGCTGAGTCGACTCAGTTTCTCGCTCAACTCAAACTGTCTGCTCGTCGGAGACGGCGAAGGACAGACTGCCGTGTATCAACTGCACGGGCTGCAGGAACCCCCCCACGCCAGTCAGGTTTGACAGCATTTTAAGGATATATGATCCACTTCTAACGAGCCCTATGTTGTCATGGTGATAACAAAACCCTATGTTGTCATGGTGATACAAAATCGTAGGTGGTTAATCCTATTACATCAGCCCTGTATTAATTAAATTAGAAACTGCTTGCACGTTTTAATGTCGCAGAAAAATTAAGAGTACAATGTCAAATAATATTCTTCAGATTTTTATCTTGTAAATGAAATCCCTCCGCAAAACAATAAAATATTTTAGAAGTCAAGAGACGAGAACACTCAGCATTAAACGAGTTACAGTCACGAGTCTTTCTATTTATCAAAAAGTTTCTTGTCGTTAATAGTTATTAAGAAATACAATTGATAGTAAATGTAAAAACTACAGTTTACTAGCTGAACACAAAGTACACATGTCACGGTCACATAGGAATGCTAAAGTGCTTGTTTGAGTTTAACATTTAAACTGTTCACACACAAAATCACAAATATTAGACGGCAAGCTACGAAATTAATATTCTGTCCAATACAAAACATCACAGACATCAACTGACCCAATTATTACAAACATCTAAATTTGAGAATTTTCACAAACAATCTGGAGGTAAAATAACTAAACGTATAATAATTTCTAACAAATAGAACTATATGCTTTCAGCTAAATTTTAAAACGTTGCCAACAGTTACAAATAGAACTATATGCTTTCAGTTAAATTTTAAAACGTTGCTAACAGTTACAAATAGAACTATATGCTTTCAGTTAAATTTTAAAACGTTACTAACAGTTATTGTTATAACTTTATTGTAATCTATCTAAGCTATAATTAAGTGTAATTAGCTCATTTTTACGGAGTAAATGTTTCTTTACAATTGCAGCAACAGATTGAAAAACACATGCATTGTAGATGAAAATAAACAAACAACTGGTTGCTCAAACATTTCAAAAGTGGGAACTAATTTCATAGCAAGATTTCTGATGTTGAAAATAGTACAATCCATCAATTACTCGCTAGGTCTTAGTAAAATCTCAAGTTCTGGATCACATGCATTCATACAAACAACTTATCAATGCATTGTTGCACAATATCTTATATTAATGGCAGAGTAAACAAGGCACAAGACAAAATGCAAAAAGTGAAACTTGTAAATGTCATGAAGCAGAATACAAAAAACGTTGCCACTTTGAACACATTAAATTGAACACAATGCGCAAAAAAGCGTCCGACATGGATGGAAGTAGTAGAACAACAAGAAATCGAAATACATCCACGACAACTGTCGCGTAACCAGAATGTACCTAATTGCTAGCCATTCTAGTTACAATAGTAAATCTAAAGTAGTAAATCTACAATAATAATAGTGGCAGAAATCAATAGCTACTAGTCACAATAGTGCAAAAACATGATAGCCACAAACATGAACTCCAGTTTATAGTGATCAATCAACAGTGAAAACAATAACAAAATACCTGAGCTAATATTAGGTACATACAATGAGTGTCAACGGTTAAACAGCCATAAATAACTGGCTTATGCGAGACAGACAAGATTAGCAACTGATGGTTCGAATGTACTTGAAATAAAATCAACATGATAGCCATAAATAACTGGCTTATGCCAGACAGACAAGATTAGCAACTGATGGTTCGAATATACTTGAAATAAAATCAGCCACTCACTTGTTCCTTCATACGAACAGTGTTAAGCCTTGTATATAAAATATATTTTACGAAAGAAAAGACACAGAACATAACAAGACAGATACTATGTAAGATGCTAAATAAGTCTTGAGTGAATCTAGTCAACATAAAATAAACAAATAAGCGATCTCTTAAACTCAACACATTAAAGTAAGCAGGAGACTGATGTTATGGAATGATCAGCATAATAGCACTAGGTAATCTGAGACCAGCAAAGACAACAAACATTTGTTGGCGTCGGCAGTAGACAGATTGTGACTGATGCAAATTGTACCGCATGACATATTAAAGGAAAGAGTATACAGTCCTCTTCTGGTCAAAGGATATTGTAAATCAAAATAGGTAGACAATTTACGATTCTAGGACGATTCATCCCCGGACGATTCATCCCCGGACGGTTCATCCCCGGACGGTTCATCATGCGGACCATTCATCCACGGACGGTTCATCCAAGGACGATTCAT
>JAQFYQ010001548.1:0-13107 GCA_034694885.1 Buchholzia appendiculata | reverse complement strand
TGACAATGATAAAAGCTACTTTTAAGTTTCAATTTATGCTTGCTTACAGTATTAATTATTAGAAGATGCACTGCATATATTTCTATATTTCAGCATGGGCTTTATTTAGATGCTTGACAAAAAGGCTAAATTATTATAATTTGTTGCAGAAGAATTAAATTGATTCTTCTGCAACAAATTATAATAATTATAATGAGTTCTGAATTCTTCCATAAATAATGTTTAACTGTTAGTAACTGCCTTAAATGTTTTTGTTTTTATCATGTACGACACAGTTTTTGGTGTGTAGCTTGAATCAATCCAAGAAAGTCTGCAGTGATTTCATTAAAAAATGAATACACTGTGTATTTTGTACCAAATTGTTTTCATTGGTAATGACTACGTTTTCTAGTCTTTTGCTGTCATGCTTTTTGTTTTACTGAAATCATAGTCACAGTTTGATATTTATCATTGATATTTTAATATATGTAGGTCACGGTTCTGCAGGAGACTATAGTTGCCGAACAGAAAGAAGAAGAGAAACCTGAGACATTTACAGAAGAGATCGAGATGCCAGCGAGTAAGTATTTTCAGATTCCATGACAACGTGTGCAGTGTGCCCTGGTCTTGAAGTTCCCTGTGTGCAGTGCTTTTTGAAACAATCTTTCTTCTTTAAAGTATGACCAACCACATGTGGTTTGACAACACATGCTCTCACTAAATGTAGCATTTTGAGCTATTAATAGATACTGGTCTGTAGCTTCCGCCATGAAGTGTTGCTTAATGAGCTTGAATCCGTTCAATTTTGATACCAATTTAAATTTAATTCGTATTCTTTTAAATCTTGAAATGCAGTCGACTGCATGAGGACAAATATATAAAATTTGTTATGCATGAAAACAATTTAAAATTAAAGCTTCGTTTCTCTACTCTTAAATCAGGAGGAGGCAGGGAGTGGGGCGGGGGACTATTGTGCGAAGCCGGGTTATTTAGCCCGCTGGAGTGGTACGAGGGCGGGCGGGCCGGGGAGCGGGTGGTGAGCGGGGAGGAATTGGGCAAAGCCAGATTATTCAGCTTGTAGCTTGTATTGATGGCTTACAGTTCAACTCGAGGGCAAACGAATTTTCTCAATTAAAGCATGTTGTTTTGTAATTATCTTAAGGGGTTTTATGATCAGTGTTTGATGACAATTAATATTTTTAATTTATTAAGTGTGAGGTGTGTGAGTGATTACAATGTTCTTTGAAATATCTTTTATTTAAATATTTATTTGAATGGGTAATGCCATTTCATTTAGTTAGATAACGATAATATAGCCCTTTTTAGCAGTTGTGTAATTGATTTAAAAATTAACTTTAATTCATCTGTGCTTAGTAAAGTCAAAAACATAATTTAGAAACTTTGTGAGTTATATAAGAGATACTATTGAAAGTAACACTGCTATTTTATTGTATGTATGTATAAGACACAGTTTGTTTACGTTTGTATGAATATTAATACTATATGCTATCATCAGCTATCATCACCCTTTATATTCTACTATTCGCATTCGCAAATGTTTGTGCTGAGCACTGGAATAGATTTAATTAATGACCCTAAGGGTTCATTATTGCTGGGTTTTTTCGACCGCATGCCTATGCTAACGGCAATCCTAACCGGGAATGGAGTGATTTCCCTTCCTCTGTAAACGTTATTCTGCTCCTCGATTTGGTAGTGGCAGCAAGTCCAAGCTAACCCCAACACCACGAAAGAACCAAATAATGGATGACAGTAGCCTATGATGGAGTAGTCTACACTCATACTACAGCACTTTTATTCCTTAGTCGCCTGTTACGACATGCACTTTACCGGGCTCTGTAGTGACAGTATTTACAATTTCCCCAACCAATGGTGAATGCTTGTTTATTTTAATACCTTTACATTTTACTTATTTGCAATACAGCAACCGAACAGGCAGCTGTTGAAACTGTTGAAGCAATCGTATTGGCTGGTAATGAGATTCAAATAGGCGAGGAATCAGAAATACGTGATCATCGACTGCAAGAAGTAATGGTTGAAGTTGAAATTGAAACTGAAACTGAAGAAATCTATGAAGAATACATCGAAGTTGACAAGGAAACGGAAGCTATCCCAGCGCAACCAGCAGTGGAAGAAATAACACCCAAAGCGTTGAAGGAAATCGTTCTCGAACAGTCCAATGTAGAGACCGTAAAGACTGAAGAATCTGTGGCTGAATCTGTTGATCAAACAATCGTAGACGAATCAATTTCTCAAGAAACTGCAGTTGAAACTAGTAGGGATATAGTAATAGAGAGCATTGAACTGAAAGAGCCAGAACATGACGTCATTGTTGATCAGGAAACTGTGGTTCAGATAACCGAAGAGAAGGATGAACGGAGTACTGAAAGAGCACAAGTAAACGTTGAAGAGCAAGAGCTTGCTGTGCAGACCAATGAAGCATCCAGGGAGATTCAAATACCAGAGACTGATAACGCTGTGTCGTCGGAAATCACTTTCGATATTGAATCAGTGCAGACTACTGAAGCCATTGGAAATGTAACCAGCGAAGAAGATATTCGTATTCCATTAGAGTCTGTCGTGGAATCTGTCGGTGATCAAGAAAGCCGTAGCGAGTCCTACATCGAAATTGAACAGCCAATGTCAACACTGGAAGTCACAACACACATTGAATCAGTTACCGATGAACGGTTAAAACAGCAAGAATCCGGAAGTTTTGTGGAAGAATTTTTCATTTCAACAGGTGAAGAAGTTGTTCCCTCTGAGATTGTTGTTTCTTCAGATAAAGCTGAAGTTGTTGATAGTGAAAAGTTTTCTGTTGTCGAATCTATCATTGATCTAAACATGGAGTCAGTTCGAGATGAAATAAGTGCACCGGTAGATGAATCTATATCAACATCTGAACAAATGATTGACTTACAAGAGTATCAACAAGTGGATGCTGCACAGCCATTGGTGGATCAAGTTCAGCCAATCACAACAGACGAAGCAATTATTGATCAGCAGATTGCAGGTGAGAAATCGGAAACATTAGTTCCAGTCCAACAAATAGAAATCCTTGAGGAGATCACTGAGGAGGAAAAGAAATTAGTTGATAAGGAAGAACTTATTGAAACTGTGCAAACTGGAGAACCTTTGGAACTTGTGAAAACTGTGAAACCTGTGGAACAGCGAGCTATGGAAGAGCCAGAAACTTGTGTAGAAGAAGTTGTTCATCACCGCACAGAAGAAAGTGAATCATTGGAAATAATTGATTCCATCCAGGAGCCTGATAACCTGGAGTTGGAAAACTATTCCGTTGCTTTAACTAATCTGATACTAGAGTCTGTCCAAGATGAAGTCGATACATCTACTGTTCTACAAGCACCATACAGTGAAGTAGAGATGAACTTGGACCGTTTTGATCGTTCAGATGTGGAACAACGGATTGAAGAACAAGAATATTCACAAGGAGACGTTACTGAACAAATAACACGTGAGCCAATCATAGACCAGGTTACAGCAGCTGAAGGTGGTGAGAAATTAATTACTGAACAGCCAATTGTAACACAGGTTGCAACGATTCAAGACACGAGTGTTGTGCAGGAAGCTGAGAGCGAGGAAACAGAAATCTCCATTCCTCTGAAGGACGAGGTTACTGGAAGTGAAGATATCGTTTCGTCAGAAATCACTTTTGAGATCGAAACAACTCAGGTTCCTGAGCTTGTGGAAGCCACTGCTGAAGAAGTAAAGTTTGACGCAGCTCTTGAATCACCGATACAAGAACTTCAAGAAATGCCGGTCAAAGAAGATGCTACAGTCGGTGATGTTGCAGAAACTTCCACGACAGAAAAAGTTGCTGCGCAGGTTGAATCTCTTTCTGACGAGCAAGTAAGGCAAGAACCACAAACGTTCGTGGAGGAATTTCTAATTCCAACTGGAGAGGAAATTATTCCATCGGAAGTAGTTGTTTCAACAGACAAAGCTGAATTCATGGACAGTGGACTGTTTTCTGTCGCCCAAACATCCGTCGAATTGAATGTCGAGTTGGTTGAGAGTGAATTAAACACACCAGTGGATGAAGCAGCATTATCCACAGAGCAACACATTGGCCTACAACAGTATCAGCAAGTTGATGCTGTGCAACCAGTGGTGGAACAAGTTCAGCCAATGGCAACAGATGAAACAGAGGTTGATCAGCCAATAACTGAAGAGATTGTATTAGAAGAACCAGAGAAAATAATTCCCGAACGGCCAGTAGAAAAGCAGGATATTATAGTTGAAGAGAAAGAAGTCGTTAAAGCAGATGAAAGAGTAGATCCCGTGGAAAGTATTTCTGAGACAATGCCGGTACAGGAAGAGGAACCTTCAGTGAGTGAAATCATTTTTGAAGTAAATCAAGCCACCGAACAACCTGAAACTTGTGTTCAGGACGAAAAGCTTGTGGTAGAACTCGAAGCTACCGAAGAAGTAACCAAGTTGGAAAGTCGAGATGTCGGAAGCGTTGACGTTGAAATACCCATCGAGACACCGAAGACAGTGACAGTAACAGAATCACAGGTTGATCAACAAGTGCTGCAAGAAGAAAAACAAGAAGCTCCTGTTATTGAGGATGTTATGAGTCCAATTCCGGAAGAAATTGCTCCATTTGACAATGCTACCACAGACTTATCCACAGAAAAGGTTGGCATATCTGAATTCGAAACAAACACTGCGGAAATCTACATTGACCTTAATGCTGAATCAGTCGAAGCAGAAATTAATCCTCCTTCATGTGAAGAAATATCATCAACTGAAATACAATTTGAATTGGAACAGCCACAGCATGCTGAGATCGAGAAGCCAGTGTCGATTCAGACATCAGTTGTAGAGGAAACTGATAAACAGGTAATGGAAGATGTACAACCGAAGATATCTGAGACAGTTTCTACAGATCGCGCTGTGGATGAGCAGACTGTGACTCAAGAACTGGAAATAGACATTCCGGTATCCGAGCCTCTTCCGTCTTCACAAACCATCGTAGAGTCAACAGAATCAGTCACAGAACCCTTAGTCAGTACACCTAGTGTTCCAGTAGATGAGGTCAAAGCTTCAAAGAAGAAAGTTCGATTTGAAGGGTTAGTTTCTCTGGAAGAGTCCACAACAGGTGAATATCTCAGTGAGGTTACGCTAAGTTTAGGTGACGATGAAGAAGAAAAGCAGTTTGAATCAGCTGAACAGACTTTCAGTTCAGCTGAAGAGACGATCAGTTCAGTTGAACAGACGGTAAGTTCAGTTGAACCAGAACTCCAACTTGTCGGTGTTGAAGCCTTGTCGCAGCTGACCATGACGTTTCCATCCGAAGAACAAACTATTTCGGAAATTGTACAACTTCAGCAAGAGGAAACACCAATGCCCGAGTCTCCAGTCAAGTTCCAGGTTTCCCTCTCTGAATTAATTTCAGACGACCACCGTACGGAGAATGTAAGCACTGAGGTACCTGAAGTTTTCCTTGAGAATATATCCGTAAGTGAAATTGAGGAGAAACCAGTGGCGGAAATAGACAGCACCAGTCAACCTGTAACCGAAGTTAGCGAGCTCGTGTCTGATGAGCAAAAAGCAGAAGAACAAACTGAAGAACTCAGCATAGAAATTACAGACACTGTTATTTCTGCACCAGTCGATGACTTAAAATCAGATGAGCATCTCCAAACAAAACAGGACGAAAGCATAACACAGGAGCAAACGCTGCGCTTAGACCTCCAACCTTTAACAGATGAACTGTCTCCTGATGTTTCCGAGGTGTATGCGAGACCTAGTGAGGTGACAACATCATCAGATATTGTTGACTCTGTGTCTACTTCTGGCGATCAAGTCTTTGCTCCAGAATGTGTCATCGCTCCAACGCCGGAAGTAGCGCAAGATTTGCCTGCAGAGCAGCAGACCGGAACAGAGGAAATCTCTCTACTAGGTAGAACAGTGAATGCGGAATGTCGATGTGTTGCCACTTTATGTCTACTACTCTTGAAAAGCGGCCTTGGTTGTTGTAATTAATCAACCTGAATAATTGCTTTCATTGAGATCTGCTATTTTTTGGGATTTCATACCTAAAATAATAAGTACTCATTATAATAAACATGGTTGATAGTTTGTACTTTTGTGTAGAAGTTTATGTGTATTTATTTTATGTGTTTGAATAAAGTATGATTTTTAACTTATACTTAATATACATTAACATTTTAAAATTATTTAAGTGTTCTAACATTAAATTTTGCAAATGCCTTAATGTATAACACTGCTAATCAATTATGGTCAATTATATATTGATTCTGTCGATCTGCCTAATAGGCAGTTATCATTAACTTTGACTAATTTTCTCGATGTTTATGTTATGATGTGGTATATTGCTTAATATTTATTTACTTGTAAATAAATAACAATGTTTTATTCTTTTTTTCACTAAACAAGTCATAATATCAGTGAATTATTAACGCTGTAACCTTTGATTTCAGTTGTCGCCATAAACGGATTATTCGCCGGATTATTTGCTTCTGTACGATTGTTAATATTTAAGATTCTGATATTGAATGCATAGTTATTAATATTGCTAAAATTGTTGTTATAACCTAATTGCAAATTCTATTCGTAGATATATTTTTCGATATTTCAGAATATTTTTAGATAAATCATATTCTATTCCAACTGTATTAAACTAAAAATGAGCTTGATTTACTTTCTCACTATGGTTAAATTAGAATTAAAGTTTCAACCTTTTATACATTCATGATAATGAAACGTATCCGCGGTCAGCCAGTTTCTTGCTTATCTGTGATTAGCCACTTGCGTGTGAAACTTTGATCAGTCACTTACGAGGTGTACTGGAACGATGTAACTAGCCCGAGTTGATGAGTGGCAAAGACATAAGAGCAAGGCTAATTCTGCCTGTAAACTTCAATACATGATTATGTAAAGCAAATTGTCACGGAGGAAATTTCTCGCCTATATTTACACAACAACCTACAACTTAGAGTTCTAAGTTGTAAGTTGTTGTGGAAATATAGGCGAAAAATTTCCTCGGTGACAAATTGTTTTTATAAGCACAAGAATTATGTTTTATATATCTCTTCTGTCACTGGATTGAAGAATAAATCTTATGCATAAAGCTCGGATTAGCATAAACACATTCATCATGTCTAAAATTGATGCCATTAAATCCCTTGTTATTTATCTTCATGTTATAATACAGTGAATTTCTAACGCCCGCTTTGTCTCCTTCTCATCATTCATTGATATACACTTCTTCCTTTCTTTCTTTCTCTTTCTCTTTCTCTCTCCCTCTGTCTCTTTGTTCATTTCTCCCTTCATCTTTGGTCTCCTTCTTCCTCTCCTTTTTCTTCTCACTCTTTGTTTACATGCATACGTTTTGGATATCTAGCTCTCTTTCTCCAATCATGCACATTTGATATTCATTAAAAAAGTAAATGGACTGAAGAGATAGTTTTTGTGTTGATCTGCGTTCAGAAATACAATTTGTTTCATTTATTTCTACGTTACAGGTCAACAACCGGAACTGATTGAAGAGACTGTCGAGTAAGTAGAACATTATTTATCTCATATTTTACACCTGACCACAGTTGACCTTATAATCAGTGTAATTTATAGCAACAATTAAGAAGTTAAGCTACGTGTATACATGAAGTTATTTCGATTTCAAATTTGACAATCGTCATAGATGTAATAACTATACATTGTTTCTTACTGAATAAAGAGCCAGATACGCCACTTATAGGGTAATTATTCTATTTTATAAAACATCTTACTGTATGTGTATGTGGTTGTAACACTGCTCGCTTGAAACCCAACATTACTATTACAAATACTGAAATAATCACTTCACCTCAACAAATGATCTAATTTGCCTGTAGACTGTCGATTCCTGAAGTGTCAACCAGTGAAACGGTGATAGAGGAAAAATCCATCGAGACTCTGCCCGTGGAGGAACTTGGGACACCTGTCGATGCGGTTGATTTCACCGTCCAGCTGGAGCCCCAGCAGATCGCCCAGGAGGAGACGTCGGTCGATTTCACCGTCACACAACCGGAGCAAATTGTTCAGGAGGAACAACTGATCGACTTCACCATTGAACAACCTGAACCGATTGTTGTGAAACAGGAGGAACAGGTGGAAGTGATTGTGGAAGAGCAGCAGCAACCAGTTGCCACACAGGAAGAACTGGTAGAGTTTGCCATCGAACAACCACAACCAGTGGAGACACATGAAGAGATCTTCGAAATGACTGTGGAAGAACCCCAGCCAGTTGTCTCTCAGCAGGAAGTTGTGGAACAGCCTCAGCCAGTGGTCACCCAAGAGGAAGTTGTTGAAATGACTTTGGAACAACCTCAACCAGTTGTGACACAAGAAGAAGTTGTGGAAATGACTCTGGAACAACCTCAACCGGTGGCCATTCAGGAGGAAGTTGTGGAGCAGCCTCAACCAGTTGCCATCCAAGAAGAAGTTGTTGAAATGACTCTCGAGCAACCTCAGCCAGTGGTCACCCAGGAAGAAGTTGTAGAAATGACCTTGGAACAACCTGAACCAGTTGTAACACAGGAAGAAGTTGTCGAAATGACTTTGGAACAACCGGTAGTTCAACAAGAAGAATTGGTTGAACTAACTGTGGAGCAACCACAGCCAGTGGTCACCCAAGAAGAAGTTGTTGAAATGACTTTGGAACAACCTCAACCTGTAGTTACACAAGAAGAAGTTGTCGAAATGACTTTGGAACAGCCTGTAGTTCAACAGGAAGAATTGGTTGAATTAACGGTGGAACAACCTCAGCCTGTGGTGCAAGAAGAAGTTGTTGAAATGACTCTCGAGCAACCTCAACCAGTGGTCACACAAGAAGAAGTTGTGGAAATGACCTTGGAACAGCCAGTAGTTCAACAGGAAGAACTGGTTGAGCTAACGGTAGAGCAGCCTAAGCCTGTGGTACAGGAAGAACTACTCATTGACCTGGTCGAGGAGACAACAAAGCAAAAGAGAACAGACGAAGAAGCGGAAGATTCACTTACAATTGAGAGAAAAGTTTCCGAAGATGTCGTTACTGAAGGTCGGTATTTTCTTTACTGGCTGCAAATAATGTTGGAAATATATTGTTAGATTTGTATCAAATTTTTTTTCATTATTGTTGATTTGGAATTTGTTAAGATCTATTACCAAGACATTTTATAAAATATTATTTTAGTTGCATAATTTAATTTCTTATAAATAGCGTCAAGTTTGTTTTATTTAAAATGTTCTGCGCCAGAAAGTAATTCTGAACTTGCATCGAATTACAAAATAACCACTAAGCATATTTTTCATTTGTTGCTCCTCTGTGTTTACAAAATACGCTTGGCTTGTTTTATAATTGTGTATTTATGTAATAGTTCAGTCAATTGTTGTATGAATGTTTCTATATTCAATTACTGTCCTTTATGTTCTATTGATCCCTACGATTATTTTGCAAAATCGAGCTTGATTTTTTAAATTCTATAACCAAGAATCCTGTTGATCGTGTGTGAAGCGTAGGCAGACAATCAAAGAAAATGTGAAGAAATCAGTCAATAACTATAGGCCCTACTAGCACAATCATTATGTTATACCATGAATATTTAGGACGAGTATCCTGTAGTTTCTAATTGAGCTGGCTATAAAAGGTGTCCCGCATAGGCATAGGAGGTCCCGAATAGTAGCGATTTCCTTGGTATTGTTTCACAAGTACCCATTTTCATTATAAAAGGTGTCTCGCCTAGGCGTAGGAGGTCCCGAATAGTAGCGATTTGGTTGGTCTTGTTTCACAAGTACCCATATTCATTTCATCCAATTATTAGACGTTGTTTATTTTTTGGTAGCAGATGATCTCATTTCTTGTGTCCCATATCTAGTGACGGTCGTTGAGGAGCAAGCGGTGGGTGAAGCACCAAGAGTGATCAGCAAGCCACAAGCTCAGATCGTTACCGAAGGGGAGACAGTCAACTTCGAATGTCAGCTGTCTGGAAAACCTGCGCCAGAGGTGTGCTACCATATAATATTATTAATTCAATTTAGTTTCGTATCTTGTAACCTTGTTGACCTTCAAACGCTTAGAATAAAAGAAGGCGTTTTTTCTGCCTTAAGCAGGATCTCAAAACGTATCAGTTTAATTGTTTTAAATATAGCACAGAACTTTTCCAACGCTTATTATTCGGCCCTGTGCACCTGTGAAACCTGTGCGTTTTATCATGTATTGCACTGCAATTTATTTGTTAGACTTGAAGACTATAATTTAACGTCATGGAATTTAAAATTCACTGAAAGCCGGTAAGGAAGAAGTCTAATTATTTATAAAAGCCACATGTAGAAATGATTTCGAATCATCCAGAAAAGACCCCGGTTCGAGTCCTGGCCTAGGCTTCATGTTTTGCTCCTAATTATGACATCTTATCTTTATGAACTCTACATCAGATTGTCTACAATATTTGGTTAGAGTTAACCAGCTCGCGTACGCTTGTCTGTAGATATTCTGGTACCGAGACAGTATTCTGATAGAGAGGACTGAGAGGTCGACCGTAGAGGTCCAGTCAATCGATGAACAGACTTACCGCAGTTGTCTTACTGTGCGTAACGTCACACTCGCTGACTCTGGCAACTACCAGGTCGTTGCAAGGAATGATTTCGGTGAATTTAGCGTCACCGTCTCGCTGGTTGTCAGGGGTAAGTCATTGTTGTCGCATGCGTTGAGTTCAGTTGCGAGTTAGATCGGCGTAGAATAATTGTAGAAATTGTTGGAAATATTTTCTGCTTAGATGCTTCGTTGCGCTTAAAGCTTGTGAAGTCATTGGGATATTCAAATCACTGCTTTTTACATTGAGCTCTGCTAGATGATATTTAAACTGACAGATCAACTTGATAGGCATAAAGTTTCATGCAATTTTTGTTGTAATATTTTGTCATTCTAAGCCTTTAATCAAGCTAATTAAGCTTGAGTAGAAAAGTAAATTTGTATTTAATGGTTTCTCCCTGCTATCCAATGCTCTAAAAATTATTTGAATATCCCACAGAAGTTGTGGCTAGCGTTCTTGTGGCTAGCGTGCGCTTATATTTCGTGTGTAGATTCATTAGAGCTAAACATTACTACACGATACACATAATTGCAATGTCTATTTATTGGCGCTACCTTCACACCGTTATTCATGAACCCGGTGAGACCGCCGTGATTTTGATTGTCCTCTGTTGGTAAATAATGTGATTACTGTAATTGAAACGCTAGATGTGAACTTAGCCTATAAACACAAAGGGTAGCGTTTCAATGGAAAAAATATTAGTGTACTGTGAATTATAGCTACAATTTTGTTTGAGATTGAATACTAGAGTTATGGCTATGTCTTACGCAATTTATGTGCATTATAACCGTCAGTAGGGCACACAAGAACCACGACACCGATCTACCGATTTCACTATTGAACAATGAGTGGAGGCACCATCAATTATTTATCATTGTAATTGTGCTGGTTGTAGTATGTATTCATTGTTGCGCTTGCGTTAAAGCTCGTTCGCTTGCTGCTTACATCATTGCATCAGAGTAGGATGTAATTTATCCTTTTCGCATTTGCAATGCTTTACCAGAGGGAATTGATGAAAGTTTAATTTTTTTTAAATCAAAATTTAATTAATTTAGGACTTTTCAACAAAAATGTGAATTTGTTGTAGCTTTGAAATAGTACCAATTTATTAAAATTAATAGCAATGGTTTTAAATAAATTTAACGATTATAAATATAAATGTTTCTTTTTGAATGCATTCCCTCTGGTGGTAGCGTTTTTGGGCAGAATTCGTATGAGTTAATACGGCTCATATGCCGAAGCTTATCGCGTTTTCAATAATTATTCTCATATTTTGTATATTTTTGTAACAGTTCACATGATGGAAAATTTTCATTCAGACAATTTTTATACATTATACACCTACACATAATAACACGAATCGTTTCTTCTTCTTTGCATAAACACAATTAGAGCCCTTAAAGCCAATGCTTTTCTAATTAATGTGTGTTTCGTTGACGTTTCCTTATGCTGTCACCACCAGTAGAACAGTAACTGTTTTATTGTGTATCCTGAACACTGATCATGGAAACATTATTGTGTAATCGCTATGTAACCGTTATGTAATATATCTAGCGAGTAGAATTAATGTAACCCATCTTTGTTGTATCAGTTTTGCACTGTTCTCTAGCACAGTATGTAGATAATTGTAGCACTCACACAGCGAGCGGAGGAAAGATTTAAGTGCAAGACCTGGCACTTTGATCAAACGCTTTCGTGAAGTCCATGAGGGAAGTAGGAGCATGACATTGTGTCGAAATGCATGATCGTCTGCTATTTATTTTCTTAGTAATTTGGCTTTGTCTGTCGTCCGCTGCACTGTTTTTTTTATTCTGTTTTGTTTATGTATATTTACTTTCTTTTGTTTGAAAAACAAGTATATTTGTTTTGAGATTTTGTATTGGAATAGTCAGGATGCCAGCGATAATACATTTACTGCATTTTGTTTTGTACTGTGACCGTTTTTTTGAAAACTGTTGATTTTATAGTTGATTATACTGAGCTCAAATTCATCGGTTTTGTTCGTGAGTGGTATACATATATACTGTACATATATATGCATGGATGAAAGAGTTTACTTTTAATGATCTGTTGCAATGTCTAGCTAATTAAGACAGATCAATCTACCATGCACCCCTTATGTTTTATTTCTAATTAATTCTGGTTTTATAAGATATAAATGTAATTTTTGTACATTTAAATATCTTTATGGTTATATTTTTCTTGTTAGCTTTTATTACATTTCTTTTACTGAATTTGTATTTAGATTTAATCATCATTGTGAATTTATTTTTTAATTATTCAAAATGTCCATATTTTATTTTGAATAATTATCCGAATACTATTATACTTGTTTATTTTGAAAGTCCATTATTTCTTGTGTATATTTTTTAATTTATTTTTAATTACTTTTTTGATTTTATGCATATTTGAAGTTTAAATTTAATTTAAATTTTGAGTTACCTGAATTGCCTCCGTATTAGTCAATTAATTTGTATCTCTAGCAAAATAATAATGGTACTAAACTGAC